>JAULKM010000010.1:8427481-8437546 GCA_032355605.1 Rubia tinctorum
TAAATTAAAATTTTGAGCTAAAATGTAATTGAGATAAGTTTATGATATAAGAAATATTTAAAAAGTTTAAAAAATTAATTTTATAAAGAACAGTGAAGAAATATTTTTTAGAGAAAAATATAAAGCAAACCATTGGAGTAAATACAATGTAGCAACTGTAAAAAAACTACCGTAGCAACTGAAAATAGAGGAAACCATTGGAGTTGCTCTAAACACCTGGTTCGTCGACGGGAAACTGGAACTGGTGCGCCGCTGTGCGTATTCGCCGGCGACGCAGCTGAGGAGTGGCGCCATTTTCCCATCAGTTTGGACTCGCCGGAAGTGACGAGATAGAGCTGAACTCACTTTGTCGGCGCTGAGGTGAGAGGTGGTGCGTGGAGTTGAAATCGGTGAAGCTTGGAGTTGAACTCGGTCGAGACCCTTCTCGTCGGCGCTTAACTCCGTCGAGGGCTTTTCTCGTCCAAAACCAACACCTCGATCTCCAGTGGCGCGACGGAGTTGGTTCACCGGAAGTACTCTTGGCGCAGATCTGGACGGTGGCATCGGAGCTGCTGTGTCTTGATCGGTTGGATGGAGGTGGTTCTCGAGCTCTGGCGGCGGGCTGATGCGGTTGAGGGGTGGCTCCAAACAGAGCTAGAGAAGGGGATGGCGCGTGCTCTTCAATGAAAAGAAGAAGGAGTTCTGCATTAATTCCCTTTGCTTTTTGTGAATTTTGAAACCTCTCCTTGATTTTTGTGATATACCATTTCACTTGCAAATTTTCCTCTTCCTGCACAACTTGCCCCATGCATTTTCCTACTCCTGTGCAACACATGAAAACAATTAAAATTAATTAACATGAATGTGAATTGACTTTATTTTTAGGTAAATTATTGGGAAAATCGTGTTTTCGTAAGTTTATGAAAAGATGGGATTTTATTAGAAGAATAAAATAGTAAAAGATTTTAGTTACAATATTAAAATAAAAATTGTATAACATGCAATAGTTATAAAGTTTATGACCTGATTAATGCAACCCAAAAAAATTAATTTCATTTCTTCTAATATTTATTTTAAACCTTGATTTTTTTTCATAATTTATGGAAAGACGTCTTTCAAGTGATGGACTCTTCTTTTTCTTTTTTCGTTTTATCCTTTTTCATTTTTTAAAAAAAACAAAAAAAAGCAATTAAAAAATAAAACTAGGAAATATACAAAATAAAATATAATAAAACAAATAATTAATTAATTAAATTAAATTAAATTAAAATTTTTGGGTTGCCTCCCAGTAGCGCCTTTGTTAATAATTTTTGGCTCAACTCTCATGCACCTTTAATGATCAGATGTTGGGCATAATGGAATTACTTCCACTAATGCCACCTGAGAAGCATTATAGTACAGTTTAAGGCGATGATCATTTACGAGGAATGTATTTTCTGTGTCTATACTCTTGATCTCAACTACCGCGTTTGGCCAAACAAAGACTACATTGTAAGGTCCAATCCACTTCAATTTGAGCTTTCCTGGCATTAACCGAAGTTTAAATTGAAATAGAAGCACATTTTACCCAACCTTGAAAGTTTTAGATTTAAAATTCATGTCATGCCACGTCTAAGTTCGCTCCTCATACCACATAGCATGATCAAATGCTTCCAATCAGAGTTCCTCCAACTCTTGAACTTGGAACTTTCTTTCCTTCTCACATTTGAGTAACTCCATATTCATCTACTTCACAGCCCAATATGCCTTACGATCAATCTTAACTGGTAGGTGGCATATCTTTCCAAAAATAAGTCGATATGGAGACATTCCAATCAGAGTTTTGAAAGCGGTGTGGTACGCCCAGGGAGTATCATCTAATCTCTTGCTCCAATCATTCCTAGATGGATTCACTGTCTTTTCTAAGATTTGCTCGATCTCTCTATTTGATACCTCTGCTTGACCATTCGACTTAGGATGATAGATGGTAATAAGTCTGTGGTGAACTCCATACTTCTTCATAAGAGCCTCAATGGTGCAGTTTTTAAAGTAAGTGCCCTGGTCAGTAATGATAGCTCGTGGTACACCAAATCTGCTGAATATGTGAGATTTCAAGAACCCTGCCACAACTTGAGAATCATTAATATGGGTGGCCTTAGCTTCCACCCATTTTGAGATATAGTCAACCGCAAGTAAAATGTATAAATTACCAAACGAAGTAGGAAATGGGCCCATAAACTCCATGCCCCACATATCAAATATTTCACATACAATTAAGGGAACTTGGGGAATTTCATCACATTGGGATATATTTTTGGTCATTTGACATGTTTCACAATTCTTACAAAAGTTATATGCATCTTTATGAATAGTCAACCAAAAGAAATCAGTATCGAGCACTTTACGAGCAATACATTTTGGGCCAAAGTTTCCTCCACAAGTAAAAGAATGACAATGTAAAATAATCGTACCTTGCTTCTCTTCTAGAATGCATCACCTAATAATTTGATATAAACCCATCTTCCATGGTTAGGGTTCATCCTAAATATAATGCTTACATTCACTTTTTAATTTTAATTTTTGTGTAAGACTAAAAGTTTGTGGCACATCTCTAGTGGTAATGAAATTCATGATATTTGCGTACCAAGGGTCAGTAGAAAACTTACCTGGAAGCTATGCTAGCATATGGGTCTTTTGGCCAAACTGAGGGTGGTAGGGGGCATTTTGGCCAAACTGGGGGCTGATGGTGGCTGTTTGGCCAAACTGGAGGTCTCAAGGGCCTTGGAAAAACTGAAGGTGGCATGGTCTTGTTTGGCCAAACTAAAAGTGGTCTCTAGCGCAAATAGTGGAGCAGGGTTCTCTTTGGCCAAACTAAATATCTTAGGGGTCTATTTGTCCAAACTAGGGGATGGTGGTGGCTATTTGGCCAAACTGGAGGTCTCAGAGTCCAGTTTGGCTAAACTGAAGGTCTCAGGGGCCTGTTTGGTCAAATTGAGGGTGGTCTCTGCCTCAAGGAGTGGCGCAGTACTCTGTTTGGCCAAACTGAAGGTTGGCAATGGATGAAGCAAGGTTGAGGGGTCTGTTTGGCCAAACGGAGGGTCCGAGAAACCTGTTTGGCCAAACTAAAGGTCAATGCTACATAGAGATTCTCTTCTGGAAAGGACTCTTGAATCGGTGTACCATCTTCGGGTTTGATCAATCGACTTAAATGGTCTGCCGTATGATTTTCTGCACCTTTATTGTCTCTAGCCTCCGAATCAATTCTTGAAACAATTAAATCCAACGAATCAACCTCGGTTTAAAAATATTTTTTTAGCAAATAAGTACTTTAAGGGCGAATGATCTGTGTAAAAGATTATCTTGGAGCCCCGGAGGTAGGATCTGAAATTTTCAAATGCAAATACAATTGCCATAAACTCCTTTTCAGTGGTTGCGTAATTGCTCTACACTGGGATCAACGTCTTCGAGACATAGTGTATCACATGACTCTTCTTCCCTCACTCTTTGTCCCAAGACTGCTCCAAATGCAAAATCATTTGCATCGCACATCAATTCAAATGAGAGATCCCAATTCGGAGGTTGCATAATTCGAGCTGAGATTAATATGTTTTTAATACATCGAAATAATTCTTGTGGTCCTCATCCATTTCAAAGGGCACATCATCTTGATGAAGTTTCGTCAATGGTTATGCAATTTTGTCCAGCATGTTCTAAAAATCCACAAACCTCTCATACACAAGTAAGATATGATAGTTACTCTGTGGATTCCACCTTCGCCTTGTCCACTTGAATTCCTTTCTTTAAAACTAAATGTCCCAAGACTATCCCCTCATTAACCATAAAATAGAGACGTTTTTCAAAATTGAGCACAAAGTTTCTTTTCACACAACGAATCAAAAATTTCTCTAAACGACTTAGACAAACGTCATACGAATCACCATAGATGCTGAAGTTATTCATGAATACCTCAATGCTCGTCTCGTTCAAATTGGAGAAAATACTCATCATATAACGCCGAAAGGTGCTTGGAGCATTGCACAGACCAAAGGGCATTATCCGGTAAGCATAAGTACCAAGGGGTATGTAAAAGTGGTCTTCTCCTGGTCCTCGGAATTTATACAAATATGAAAGTAAATGCTATACCCTTCTAAGAAGCAGAAAAAACTCTTACCTGCCAACCTTTCCAATGTTTGATCGATGAAAGGTATTGGAAAGTGATCTTTGCGAGTTGCAACATTCAACTTCCGATAATCAATCCACATTCTCCATCCAGTGACTAGGCATGTAGGAACTAACTCATTCTTATCATTTTCAATCACTTGAAAGCCCGACTTCTTGGGTATGATGTGAATGAGACTCACCCATTTGCTGTACAAAATATAATAGATAATTCCAAGAGAAAGTAAATTTAAAACTTCCTTAAGAAACACTTGTCTCATATTTGGGTAAAGTTTCCGTTGAACATCACGAGTGGGTTTCGCATCATCCTCCATCAAAATATGATACATACAGATATCTAAACTAATCCCCATTATATCTACTAAGGTCCATCCAATCACCTTTTTTGTATTTCTTCAGCAAAATGATCACTTGTTCTTCTTGTGATTTGGTCAACTTCACACTGATTATTAATGGAAGAGTATTATCATCCCTAAGATATACATACTTCAAGTTGGAACGTAATGACTTTAACTCCAAGATCGGTGTTTTCACATCTTATGGATGTGGTCTGGCTGATTGCTCTTGTTTGACCAAACTGAGCCTATGTGGCTCTAATTTGGCCAAATTGAATGTAGACAACTCCTGTTTGGGTAAACTGAGGGTTGCACGGAGTTATTTATCCAAACTGAACCCATATGGATTCTGTTTGGTCAGACTAAGCTTTGTATGTTCATCTTGTGGAGCTAGCTCATCTGATTACGTTTGTTTGGCCAAACAAAGCCCAAGTGGCTCCTGTTTAACCAAACTGAGGGTGGTTTTAGTGCTAGGTAATTCTTCTTGAGAGTATATTGCTCATAATAATTCCCAAATTTCTTCATCGCTTAACCCTTGAAAAATTACTTCATTTTGACCTTGGGGTGGCAACGATGATTGAATTGCAATGACATTTAATTCCTACATTAGATTGTGACAATCATGAGACTTCAACTCCTCAATTGACACACAAGTACTGATATTTGAAAAATACGCTGTCAGGACCTTAACACTACTAAGGGTCTCACAAAAATATTTCTTTTCCAATTGAGACATAGAATAGCAAGCAGGGGGCAAGTAACAATTTTCACCTGAACTCACTGGCCCTAAGTTCTTCTTAATTCCACTCTCAACAAAATCTAACCGAGCCTTAAACCCGTGTTTTATTTTCCCAGATTTTTTAAACAAGTACCCGACCAAAGAATCACACACATTCTTCTCAATTTTCATAACATCGAGACAATGTCTAACATCCAAATGCTCCCAATAAGGCAATCTGGAAAATAATGGAGCATTTCTTCCAACTCCTATCCATAGGCACTTTACGTTTCTTCTTCCCAAGTCATTGGGAAAATTCTTCACAGTGTCAATCATCTAAGTGCATGTTCGTGCAACCGGTTCCAACGCAACAATTTTGCATCTTCCTTACACGCAAATAACTTATGCAATCGAGGAAAGATAGAGATGTACCACATCCCTTTTGCGGGTGTTTTTTATTTCTTTTTTTAGTTAACTCTTCTACACCCACCGCAATTGCATCCCTCTTCAATTTGTAGCGAGACTCGCCACATACCCGACATGTTTATCGATTTTCATCTTCTTCCCCCTGATACAAGAAACAATTATCTGGGCAAGCATGTGTTTTTTTCAATTCCAATCTCATTGTGCAGAGAACTTTTTTTGCGGCATACAACCTATCCAGCATAAGATTACCTTCGGGGAGAAATTCCCTAATTAACTCAAGAGTTTCAGTCATGGACTTATTGGTCTACCCAAATTTGACCTTCAAATTTATTATCCTCAAAGTCGCACTAAGTACCAAATGTATTAAACCACTGTACGATGGCATCTCTTAGTTGTGAAGTAAAGCTTGTAATGCCTCGGGTTTACCTTTGAACTCTCTCGCAAAATCCTCCACCATTTCATCAAATTTTGCATTCCCATCTAATTTATGTCCCACATTCTTGTTACTCAAATCAATCGTGCGAGCCATTTCTCCAACTTCCCCATGTCATGCCCAGTGAGTGTGTGAATTTTGAAACCCCCTCATTATGAGATGTCCCCGCAATATCTTCCTCCCTAAATACACATAGTTTCTACAATGTTTACACGGCCATCGAGCTCGAACAATACCATTTTTAGGTACAGCTTCAAACGCTACCATAAGAAATGTTTCAATCAAATGGCATATAATTGGGTGATTTTCTAAGATCATTACCAATGAGCTCATTTCGATCCATTATCCACAAGTCAATTATACAATGCAATCTATTAACATTCTCATAACAATAATCATAACCCACCCTAATTAACATAACTACAAACCCTAATTCAAGATTTTTATAGGTAAAACTCTCAATTCAAGATAATTTCAAATAGTAAAATTTTATACAACTTACCTTCTCCAGTGGAAAATGATGCTCTTCAATGTATTAACTTTACTTCTTCATCAATGGACTAGGAAAGGGGGAAAACCCTTCAAATTTGATTCTTTGTGAGAATTTGAAGAAATTGGTATTTTTTTATTATATAAAGAGTGGGTTCCGAACTCAGAACCCACATTCATAATAAAAATAATGCCACTAAATGTGCTTCTGAATTCAGAATAGGGGCCATGTAGACCTTACAAATTCAGAAGGTCTTTCGTCTCTTAAGAAATAGCCTATGTCACTTGGTACGAGCTCATAAGGCATGTCGGAGTTCTCTTCCGAACTCGAAACCATTGTCGATCAAACGCGGTTTGACACAACCGCCTTTAATTAGGGCTAATTAAAGGCGCTTGTAACGTTAACCACCTTTCATTAGTCCTAATTATAGGCGGTTATAAAAACCGCCTTTAAATCAATTTTGCTGGTGTCAAACAGGGGTTCCGAGTTTGGGACCCCTAAACCAAGACGGTTCCACATTTTTTTCCAGAACCGCCGTCTATCGTCGCCTTTAATAGGTTGGTCTCTTCTAGTGGCTCTTTACACAAGCTATAACTCACTTTTTAAATTGAAAACAATTAAAATGACAAATTAACAATAATTTTCAACTTATTTACCCAAATAAATATTCAAAAGCTAAAGTTAGTGTAAATAGTGAATACCTATCAAACACCCCAAAAGGACCAAGTCTTTAAAGGGACAATACCTTTGTTCTTTGAACATCAAAACTCCGATCTCTTCCTAAATTCAAGTTATTGGTGAGGCAAGTTTAAGTTTTAAATTTCTTTCAAAAAACGGTGAATTTTAGTTTAAGAGTGGGGGAGTAACAACAATTGACAATTACATGCAATATTTCTAAGATATGATCCATAGGTGCTTTTTTATAAGTACTTTGACCAAACAAAAATTTTCTATTCAAGCAAAAGAAATCCGATTTTTGTATTAATTAGGATATCAAAAACAGTTGTAAATCAGAAGAATGAGAGGAGTTAGAATCCCGGGTTTCCTCCTCCCCCTCCCCCACGAAGGGTGGAGTCTTCATCCATTTTCGTCTCCCCATTCATTCTCTCTCTCACACCACACCCAGAAACCCACACCGTGTCTCGAACAGCATCATCAATTCCCTCGAACAGGAAAAAATGGTCAGGGTGAGCAACTTCGTTGTGGCGGTCCTCAACGTCCTCATCTTAGCCGTAGCCATTTTGGCTATCGGGTTTTCGATGTGGTTCAAATTTCACGACGGATCCCTGTGCCAAAGGGTCCTCCACCAGCCCCTCTTGTACATGGGTCTGGCCCTCCTGGTCATCTCCGTCATCGGCCTCGTCGGTTCCTGCTGCGGCATTTCGTGTTTCCTGTGGATTTATCTGGCTGTTCTCTTCCTCATGATTCTGGGCCTCATTTGTTTCACCTTTTTCGCCTTCATCGTCACCAATCACGGCGCCGGCAAGGCGCTGTCCAACCGCGGGGTGGACGACCAGCATCACTTCGGGGATTATTCCAAGTGGTTGCAGAGGTACGTGATCAATGCTGAGAATTGGGAGGAGATTAAGAGCTGTTTGGTTGATGTCCAAATCTGTCAACGAATTCCACCTGGCCAATCCCCTGGATTCTACAAGAAAAACTTGCCTCTTCTTCAGGTATAGATATTCATCCACAAATTGCATACATTTCCCAAGGAAATAGTGATTGTTATATTGTATGAAGGTTCAATAAATGGATGGAATGCATGATTATGAATTTGAATTCAGTGATAATAAGATGAGCTTTCACTAATCACAATTTTATAGCGCTTGATAGTTTTATATGAGTACTTTTTCATTTGTGGTGTAGTCGGCTTGCTGCAAGCCTCCAACCTACTGTGGAATGGAGCCCAAAAATGCAACTTTCTGGCAGATGCCAAAATCAGGTCCAGCGGTGCCAGACAGCGATTGCACCACTTTCAGCAACGTCCAAACCCAGCTCTGCTTCGATTGTAAATCATGCAAATCCTCTTTCCTGTACAACATCAAGAGGGAGTGGAAGACCGTGGCTATCATCAACTCTTGCCTTCTCTGCTTCGTCGTCTTCATTTACTCCGTCGGCTGCTGTGCTCTCCGGAGCAACCGGAACCGCAATCGTAACCGCGGCTACTTCTTCAAGCGCTAGGCTTGATCCTAATTATATGGTTGTACACACTGAAAAAATCAGAGTACATGTAAATGTAATCCACGCACGTTATTATTCAACTTAACCATCTTCATTGGTTGCAAACTACATGGACACGGTTGGTCAATTAACGGCCCTGTTCTTTAATGTGATGCCAAGTGATTGATGTCACTATATATTTAACTTGAACGACATTTCAACGATGTGTACGCCAGCTTGATGTTAGCAGCAACTGGTTGTTTCATTCGCATTTTGGTCCTCGATCATTTATATATATGGCTTTAAGTATAGGATATTTTGAGTTTTTGGGTTTCTATATTTCACTTCCCAAATTCTTAGAAAATGTGATAAGTTTGCTTTCCGAAGTTGAAAGTGCATCTTTCTTATCATCCTATTGGAAAGAAAGGTTGACGTGTTTATGATTTTGGATCTCATAAAGGGTTCGATGGTCGTGACGTTGCGTTCTATGAAGACCACTTTCTATTTGCGCCAGTTTCCTAGCCTGCCTCATTCGTCGATGTCTTGGATTCCGCTGTCGAGTGCTTCGCCACCACTGCCACAGCCTCCTGAACCACATTCATTATAACCGATCGACTCCTTCATCAAATTCAGAGGTTGAGGTCGAGTACTACTTATCTTAGAGTCATCGTCATCTGCTGCACTGTTCTCAAGTACTACTTATTCTAGACTACAGTGAGACCAAGGACTAAATTACAAATATAGAAAATAAAAAATATGAAAGGTTAAAATTCGGGAGTCAAAACATAAATATTATACATTTGGGATAAAATTTAAAAACTGTAAGAAACTTCAGGGGCTATTTCGCAAAAAAACTAAAACTCACCTTCTTCTCTGGTCGACTCCTTCTCCGGCGAGCTCTTCTTCTCTGGAGGCTCCTTCTCCGCCGCAATCCACTTCTATGCTGTTCTTCCAAACTCAATCTCACCGGCGTTCCATCACGCAACCTTCTTCTCCATCGTTTCATCATCGCGCAACCATCTTCAATGTCGAATTCGTCAATTCGTGCAAAAAAAAACTTCCTTCTCAAGAGAAGTTCCAACCTCCATAACCGTCCCTCCTTCTCCACCTCTACTTCTTCGTTGTCCTTCTCTGTCTTTGCCTCTCCTTCTTCATCATTCCTTTGTTCAATACGTACCCAATATCGTTATCGCTCGATCTCGCCGGTCGTCCAATTCCACTTCGACTTGGTGATGTGACGACAAATGCATGTGTTTTCCGAAGCATTTAACATCTCTTTTGTTATGCTTTTGTTGCAAGATTGCTAGATTTAGGTAGGTTTACATCATAAGGGGTTTAGATGACCGTTTTCGGTTTTTGTATC
>JAULKM010000010.1:8437646-8463013 GCA_032355605.1 Rubia tinctorum
CGCGGGAGCGACGAAGGGGGAGGTGAGATGGTTGGAGAAGAAGAAGAAATGGGGGGCGACGCGGAAGTGACGAATGCGGAGGTGGGTCAGAGAAGAAGAAGAAACGAGGGTTCTGGTTGGGTTTTAATTATTTAAAGATGAGGGAATGGCTGTAATTAAAAATATACAGGGGATTGGACTTGTAAATAAAAATGATAAAAGGCCATTTTTGTCCTCAATTAACAGAGAAAACTTTAGAGTTAACACTTTGACCTGACGAAAGGGCCACGACTCAACAGTTTCGTAAGGTGAGGGGCAAAACGGGATTTTAAAAAATGAGGGGCAAAAGGTGAATGATGGTGATAGTTCAGGTGCCACTGAAGTCGTTTGCCCTATTTTTATTATATATTAGTTGAAATTTAGGTTCAAAATTTGACTTTGAAAAAATAAATAATCAAAATAGTGGGACAGAGGGAGTAGATAAAATCAATTAAAATAGTTTAAATAAATACTAAAAAAGTAAACATCAGATGAAAATGGTTAAACATCGAATAAAATATTTATCAAATTTTAAAATACATTAATTTTAAAAAAAACCCACCTATTATGGTGGAGGGTTTGACAGACCCCTACCCATTTATTAATATTAAAAAATAAAAGTTACAAAAAAAGAGGGCGGCATAAACCTTACAACTGTGAAAAAAGTCTGAGAATCCTTCTTATATACCAGATTCTATTCTAGACCTAAGGATACTCAAGATCACATAAAGATGTGGAAAAATTACAAACGTTCCAATAATTTCCAAATCATTTACTGAGAATAAAGATATTCAATACATTTGTAATTACTCTTTCCTTACATACGGAAAGAAAATCGAATCGAGGTGGATCATCCCTTTTATTTCTTCAGGCAGACCTGCAAAAACAAAGTAAGAGTTTACCTTTTTAGAACTTGCTAGATTTTCCAAGGCATCAGCAACACTGTTGGATTCTTTATAGATGTGAGAACTAGTGCCATCTAACTGTTGAAAAATCTCCCAAATTCGACTAATGTCGTTGATGCATTTCCAAAGAATTATGAATTCCTTCCTCAAAATCTTCACCAATATTTCCGAGTTACATTCAATATGTATGAGTTTGATCCGAAATTTAAAGCCCTATTCAGACCATATTGAAGAGCTTTCACCTTTGCTTGAAAACTAGTGCAGCTAGGAATATGTTTTGCAGCTGATAAAATTAGTTTTCAAATATGAACCCTGCCAATAAAACCAATCCCAGCATTGCCATTTATTAGTACAGAGCCATTTGAATTTAGTTTGAAATGAACTGGAGCTTTCCATTGGACTATTCTCCTTTCTAATCTCTTCTTAGATCTGCAAATGAAAAATTCTGGTTATCCCTAATGTCGAATCCCCTATACATTTGATATTAAAGCCAAACAATATGTCATTCAATTTCAAAGAGATTTTTCCTGAATATAAGATTTGTCCCGATTTATTTGGTCAAAAAATGATTGTTTCTAGCACACCAAATAAGCCAGATGCATAAATAGGGAATGATCATAATGTGATCATTGAATTCAAGTATATCCGGTTTTAGATTCCAATAATGGAATATTTTGTCCCATAAGTATTCAAAAGAATGGGTATCCATGCCAAATACTTTATCAATTGTATCCCATATTTCTTTGATAGCATTGCAACTATTAAAAGAGTGATGAATACTTTTAGAATCTTGTTTGCAAAAGCAGCATATTGATGATAAATGTAATGTGAAATCTTCAAGCACATCAAGGAAATTGATGAGCTTGTTCAACAGTCTCTAATTCATTAGACTTGGTTTTTTGGCAGTAGTTTAGACCAGAGATATTTAAAAGAATGCACAGTATTTTTTAGGTCTAATGATCTCATGTGCAGATTTTAGAGGAAAATGACCATTGAAATTAGGCTTCCAAATCATTTTATCCTTATAATGTGGAAAAATTCTGTGATTCAGACTGGGTGTATCAATGACTGAACTAGATAAATGATTTTGAAGTGTGTTCAAAAATTTAGTTGCCTGAGAGATGAAATCGGCAACTAAGAGATGCGGAAATGGTAGGTCAATATCGAAATTTCATTTATTGATTAGTTGACCTAAATTGGTCCAGTTTGAATTCCAAAAAGAAACTGACCCTTGGCCTATTTTAATCTGGATATTTTTTATAGCTATGTCAACAATTTCCCTTATTATTTTCCATGTTCTATTTGTTTGGTGATTGGTAGGAGTAGACAACATGAATTTGGCTCATAGAGAACCTCCTTGTTTAAGTTTCCATCATTTTTATTTTATTTTTTGAAAAAGAATTAGTCATTAAGTGTAGATTTTTTAAACCAATCTCATTTTCTTCTAAAGTGAAGCATAGTTTATCAAAGGATCCCCAGTTTCTTCCAGATTGGGATTCTGGAGTTTTAGATTTCTGAAATAAATTTGCAAGTGTTTTATGCACTTGATTGATGATATGTTTGGTTGGTTTTTGTACAATTATGATATGCAATGGATAGATTATAAGACATGCTTAATTAGAATCATTCTTCCTGCTTATGGCAAAACTTTATTTTGCCACTACAAGATTTTGGAATTAATGGAATTCAGAAGGCTTAGGTAATGAGAGTTTTTATTCCTTCCTATAAAAATTGGGGATCCTAAGTATTTGAAAGGACCCTGAACCATTTTAGATTCATTTTTAATTTGAGTTATGATTCTTTGGGGAGCTTTTTTTTTAAAATGAGAAATGAAGATTTTTCTAAATTTATTTTTTGGCCGGATGCCATTTCATATATTTTGAAAAATTCCATGAGTTTTTTAAGTTCAGAATTAGTGTATTTGTTTTTTTAAAAAATGTTGTTTCTTCAGCAAAAGAAAAAGAGTTACATTCAACATGTTATTAGGGAGTTTATAATATGGAATAACATACTGAAAATATAAATTAAGTGTTTTAGAGAAATATTCTGCCATCAGTATAAAAAGCAAGGGGATAGCGGATCCCTTTGTTTCAGTCCTCTTGTAGTTGTAACTAGAAAGAATCCAAATGGATTTTGATTTACTAAGACCTAAAAAAAGGCAACTCTTATGTTGTTCGTGACAAGTTTTATAAAACTTTCTTAAAAGCCCGTTTTAGTTAAGAGTTTTGATTTAAAAAAGACCATGAAACCCTATCAAAGGCTTTCATCATGTCTAATTTAATTAACATATCATAGCTTTTTGTTTTTGAATTAATGTAGCTGGCCAATTCTTGCATTAAAAGCACATTATCCGAAAGTTCTCTACCAGAAATGAAAGTTGATTGCTCAAGGCTTATAATTTAATCTATGATAGGTTTCAGTCTATCTGCAATTATTTTTGTAAAATTTTAGTTTTTGAAATTGCAGAAACTAATAGGCATGTAGTCTTTAAATATAGAACACACCTCTTTTTAAATTATTATACAATAAGTGTTGCAGATATGGCCTTATGGATTTCAGTATGTGTGAAAAAATCATACTATGCTTGAAGGAAATCATTTTTAATGATACTCCAGCATTTCTTATAGAACAGCCATGGAAAACCATCAGGTCCGGGTGTTGAATCACTATTCATATTCATTATTTTTCCGGTTAATTCCTCCATTGTTACAGATTTCTTTAATTATTCATTAATTATGTCAGTAATTAATTTAGGTACTTTTTCCAGTAAGCAAGCACTATTTATACCAGTATGATCAGTTTCTCCTGACCATACCTACCATCAATATCTTGCCACCTTTCTTCTTCCATATGGCTAAGAATTCCTCCACAAAGGCTCCCACCATGTTGGGGTAGAGATTCCCTTTCAGGGTTATTACCCTAAGAATTAGGACGTCCAGGTTGGGGTATTGTGAGATCTCTCCGTAGAAAAAATCTCCTATAGATAGGAGTCGGTGCATGTACCTCAAAGCTAGGTGGAATATTGTGATATTCTTCGCGAAGTGGCTCCTCTCCGTGCCTGTAATGTTCTTACAAAAGCTGCTCACTAAGAAAGGTAGTCATTGCCGGTGAGTCCTTAGAACTTCCTTCCCATATTTCCTCCCAAAAGCTTGGGTAATCTCTCGATGTGTCATCGTGTATTCCTTATCATCCAAGTGGAAATGGATTATCCTCCTCCCATCATTGTCTGTTGCTTACTCTAGGTCACCAAAAACACCAAAGTCCATTATATACGTTTTGGAGTGCATCTCTAAGAAACCCTCTAGGCCTATTCAACCTAGAAAATAGGTGATGGGCTCGAGTAGGCCTAGAGCTCCCAAGGTCTCCTTGCATGAAAACTTCGTCTCCAAAATGGTCATCTTTGGGCTATTTAGGTATCTCCACCTCCAGACCACACTCTCGAAAATGTTGGCCAACCCCATGAACTCTTTAACCACGAATGTGGGGTTAGAGGAAGGGAAGTAATCAGCTCATATCCCCCAACTTTAGCCGACTTCTTCCCCTTCTCACCGCGGGAAGTTGTTTCTTTCTCCGGCCTACTCCTCTTTGGAGCCATTCTATAAGAACAAGAAGAAGATGGTAATGGCATGAATATACAAACATATGCATCAAGGATCATTCAACAAGAGCATTCTTCTTAAACAACCAATACAATGCAAATCTTATCATTCCAAACACAGAGGTCATTTAATCAAGAATCACTCTTCCTAAACAATAAACAAAAGGCAAATCATATCATCTTAGCATAAAGATTATAAACTTCCCCGCACTTAATCCAACAAAAAATCATTCATATAACCCACCGACCTTCCTTAATCACTCAAAGTTCGACATGTATGCTTCTCTTCACAAAAACATCATACTAAAGAGATCAAGTAAACACAAGGTTCAAAGACCTCTACCCAAAATTTTGAGGCTAAGAGCTGAAAATCCACACAATAAGAGGTAAAATGTGCTCTCCTTTGAGAGAAAAGTCCCCATTTTTTTTGAGTTCTTCCAAGTGTGAAGTGAGAATGAGTATTTTTGAAGGACCGGTAGTGGATTAAATGACCTTTATGGATGAAGGAAGGTACTCTAAAATTTAGAGAATCAAGGATCACCTAAAAATGGGTTATGTACGAGAAAGGGAAAAAGGAATAGTATTCGTCTAAGCAAAAATAGAAACTTTGGGGGCAAAAGGCTTCACTTAATTAATGCACAAGGAAGGTGTTTAAATTTTGGTGAAGTACCATTAACATCAACATGCTTGAGGAGTAAAAGTCTTGCGAAATTAATGGGATAGAAATGCTTGTTTGGCCAGAAATTTTAAGTTTCGAAAATCAGCACTTTTAACCCAGTCGTATGCTGTCACGAGGCACTGTGCTAGCATGGGTCGTACCACATGAACTTACACGAGCCATTTCATGGCACGACTCATGCCTCCCTAACACTTCCATCTTTCTAACACTTTTTTCACCCAAAGACCTATCTCCTTCTAGCCATAAATACAAGACTTGATCTTAGACCCAACAAACAGACAGAGTTTCAAGCTAAATCCTTTGTCATACAAAAACACGCAAAATCTACCAAAAACATCAAAGCAAAGCAAGGAAAAGCGCATTATATTTATTGTCGTCCTCATGACTTATTCTTCATGCATTTCAAATTTAAAAAAAACCTACCGTTGGGTTTTTGGAGTCGTCATCCGTGACTCCACTCACGATGACGTCTTTATGGAGGGATCTCTACAAAGTGTCACCCATACCTTCACGCTCTTTGCTCACCGGAAGAGATTATGTCCATCCTTAGCCAATGTTGAATCCTTAGCTATGTATTCGGGACTAGGAGGTGGTCGAGGGGGTTTTAAGTCCTCACCACTCTCCATAGACCGTTGCAAGTTACTGAGCATAGAAAAATAATCCACAATTGAAAGGTCATCACTAAACTTGCATATAGCATGGGTATCATTAACATTATCCTCACAATTAAATCTCACAACATGATTTCTCTCCTCACTCTCCTCATTCTCATTAAGATCATCAAGGAACTTATCATGGCAATCATCATCACAAGTCATGCAAGAGTCATTATGTTGGACAACTTCATCACATAAAGATATGTCATTGCACATAAGAGAGGAAATAGGTGAATTATGCTTAGACTAATAAATCTCAAATCCAACCTTATCAACATCATCCTCCAGGGTTAGTTTCCTAAATTAACATCTATTTTAGTCCTTGATGTTTTTACGAAAGGTCTCCCAAATAAAATTGGGGTGTACCACCATCGTGCACTACATTAAGGACATAGAAGTCCGCTAGAAACACTAAGATGCCTACCTTAACCATGACATCCTTGATTATTCCTCTAGGGCTAGCTTGTGAATGATCAGCTAGTTGGACAATAACCCTAGTCTCTCTCTAAGTTCACCTATGCCAAGGTTTTCATAAAGGGTAAAAGGAATCACGTTGATAGATGCACCCAAATCAATTCATAGTATTTTTCACCAATTTACCACCTAACGAAATAGGGATCAAAAAAAATATAGGGTCATCACACTTCTTAGTTATGTTCTTGTGAGCTAAAGTGGCTACTTCCCCTATTTTCAAGTGACCTACTTTCTTAGTTGGTTTATTCTTCTTTTTACTACATGAATTTTTCAAGAATTTAGCATAAGAAGGAACTTGCTCAATCACATCAATAATAGGAATGCTAACCTCGACCTTTTTGAAGACTTTGCGAATATGCACTTCATTGGTTGCCACTCTTGGCCTTCCCCGTAGAGCACTAGAAAACAGTGGCGGAGGGATCACCCTTGCCTCGGTGGTTGGAAGCTCCCTTAAGGACTCCTCTTCAACAACCATCTTTTGTTCTTCAAATTTGGTCTTGTTTCTTTCCACAATCAATTCATCTTCTTTCATAATCTCTTTCTCAGACTCGCATACCACCTTCCCGCTTCTCAACTTCAAGACGCTCACATTACGTGGAATTACCTCGAGCTGGGAAGGTAACTTGCCAGATTTTCTTGACTCAAGTGGCTCACCGAAGTGGCAAGTTGGCCGACTTAGACTTTGCAATTCTTGATACTCGAAAAAGCTCTAGTGCCAAGATCCTCAATCTCCCTCCTTGTCTAATCTGCGAACACACCGCTCTTCTTTTCCAATTGAGCTATCGAATCTAGGATCTCCTTCTGGTCCGACTTGTACAAAGCGGTGTTGTTGTTGGAAGACCCTTCTACCCTTGGGTGGGTTTTAGGTTGAGATTGTCTACCTCAGTTGCACCCTTGATTCTTCTCGCGCTAACGGAAGTTGGGGTAATCCTGGTATCAAGGATTGAAGGTATTTACATAGAGACCTTCTCTATCTTCGCCTTGGTTCCCCCGGAACCCTTGTTGTTACCCCCTAGAAAATTTGTTGCATGTTTCCACAATTAAAGTCCAATGCTTTAACATCTTAAATATCTTTGACCACTCGCGAACAAGTGTCGGTAGGATGATCAAGACTACAAATGCCACACACCTTGAATTGAGCTCTCCCCTTCATAAAATCTTTCATCATCGAGGGAAGTGCTTGAACTTGCTCCTCCAATTCAGGAGGGCCAAGTATGCTCATCTAAAGTCTTCACATGGGATCGGGTGCCAAATTTTATTGTCCCATTGGCCATTTCTTCGGATAATGCCATTGCATCCTTTGAACTCATGTTAGATATGGAATCATTGCACGCCGCATTGACCATTCTCACATCCTTTTCACAAAAACCTTCGGAGAAGTAGTACACAAAATCACCTTCTTTGAATGGATGGTAGGGGCAACTCAACAAAAATATCTTAAACCTCTCCCAATACTTATAAAGAGACTAGTTCTCCATTTGCAAAATGTTGGACAGCTGCTTCTTTAGAACCGCGGACTTGGAAGCCGAAAAGTACTTTTCAAGGAACCTTAGTTTCATGTCTATCCAAGAAGTGATAAACCCCGGCAAAAGATAATATAAGCGTCCTGCAGCGAGAAAAAAGGATCTCAAGTTGTAGTCTTCTTCTGAAACTCTAGGTGACTTCATATTGGTGCATACTAGGTGAAACTACGACAACTGCTTGTTCAGGTCTTCACCCGCCATCCCATGGAAGGTAGGTAGGCATTGGATCATGCCTCTCTTCAAATCACAAGTCACATTCGGTTGCAAAGGTGGGAAGACAATGCTTAGGGTTTGATTCTCCAAGTTTAGAGCAATCAACTCTCTAAGTGTACGATTGTCCTCCATCATTTCTACAGTCTCATCAACTATTACAGTCGATCCTTGTGGAACCTGTACTCTAGCTCTCCTACTTCTCCTTCTCTGACCACATCCGTTATCCGGTAGGCAGTATAAAGTTCCGAAGTTCGTGGTACGGGTATGTACCATAAATCAGAATCTAGACAATACCATACCAAATACAAACACTAGCAAAAATATTAGGAGTAAACAGAATAGCTATCACAAAGGCTCAACACCAAAACCAACCAAACTAACAAACGAAAAAAACACTAACTACTCTACCAATAAGCTATGCAAGTTAACAGTTAAGTCTTTAGACTAGCATCCCCGGCAGCGACACCAAAATTTGATCTGCGCCTTGCGAGTTCGTTAATTAATTAACACACAAAGCGCTTCACAAAGATATAATTTATAGTGTTTCTCCTGTTCTTACTACTAAGCCACCAAAAAGGTAGATAGCGGAAAGTCTGGGGTAGTCCACAGAGATGCCAGGACCTTAAAGGTTAAGTAAACACAGTCGCAATTGGTTCGTCGATCCGATCACATGTAAGGAATAACTAGTATCACAAAAAACTTATTAGACCTATCGTAACATTTTATTTACAACACTTATTTAAAATGTTAAAATGTTACAATGTTACTTAAACGTTTGAAAAGTGTTACATAAATATTGAAAAGCGTTACTTGAATTTTAAAAAGTGTTAATACTTGTTAAAGTGTTACAATAGGTTCAAAGTGTTACAATAGTACCTAAAGTAACGCCTTTACAAGTATTACATTAAGCGATGTTACATTAGACCTAATATAACACTTTTTAAAATTTAGGTAACATTTTTCAATATTTATATAACACTTTTCAAAATTTTAAATAACACTTTATAAGCTATTGTAACATTTTAAATAAGTATTGCAAGGAAAGTGTTACATAAGCATTAGTTTGTAGTGGTGTGAAAAAGAGAAAGTCACATAAAAATGACATTTCCTTAACCTTATGAACAGTCCACTATATTTTTCACTTTGACCAACTGTCACGGATCACCCTCTCAAGGAGTTAACAGTGTTTCCTAGCCATGCTAGAGTATCACAACTACCGCCTAGTTTTCATGCACGTCGCACTTAACTTGGTTGCACTTTACACACCAAGCCTTTAGAGGGTCGTGAACCGAGTACGCATCGGAAATACACGAGTTTGAATGGAGCAAGGATTCACAACAAGTAACAAGAAATCAATACAAGACCGACAACTGGGGAGCAAATGCTTGTTTTCAAATATTGCAAAAAGGTAACCGGATGTGGAATGTTGTAATTTTTTTTATAAAATTTAAATATCATGCTTTAAAAGTTTAAAAAGTAATAATGTGCATTTGAATGTTAAAATATAAAAATATATAATGTAAAATTTTATTTTTGAATTTCTAAATTTAGTATGTAATTTAACAAATGCATTGTATAGACCGTCCATAAATTTATGAATAGGTCACACGTGGGGGTGTTCATTTCAGGGCGGATCAGCTGTCCCGACCCAAATTGACCCAAAAATGTTGGGTCAAATGGGTCGGGTCGATCAGATCAAAAGTCCCATAATTTAGGATCGGGCCGGGTCAGGTCGGATTGGGTCATGGGTCGACCCAAATCGACCAAAATGATATAAAATGGTAAATTTTTTTATAATTTATTTAAATAAAATAAATAAATTTTAAATGTAATAATATTTGAATAATAAATAAAATTATGATTTATTTTTATATAATTTTAAATAAGAATATTAAATTATATTTAGTTATATATTATTCACTCAATAAAGGAAAATACAATTATTTTCATTTTAGTTAGTTAGAATATTTTTATACTTCAATTAAAAATTTTAATTTTACTAAAAAAATTTATATAATTATGAATATATATTTCATATATTATTTATAATTAATTTTCATTTTGCAAAAATATTTTTAGTTTTATAAATATATTTTTTCCAAGAATATTAAACTTGTTTATGAATTAAATTAATGGTGGATATGCTTTATTAAAAAAAATCTCTTCTATGATTTTTTTTTCAAGAAAATTGAGCAAAATAGCAAATGGATCATAACGGCTCGATTTGGGCCAAAATCTGACCTGATCCATTTTTAACCCGACCCACTCAACCCAAATAGGACATTGACTCGACCCAACTCATATGGATCGAATCAAAATGGATCGGATCAAAATGGATCTGATTGGGTCGGCCGATTTGAAACCCCCTAGTCACACGTCAAGAGACCCACCCTATGAAAGAATACGTCCAATACGGTTCTGGGCACTGTTGATTTTTAAATGTATCCTTCGATTTTTAAAATGTATCGTCACACTGGGCGCCCTTGCTCGTCAATGTTTACAGGAACAAATGCGCATTTTTGACAGCTTGACACTATACTACCTTGGAATTACCCTCTTGTAAATAAGTAACATATCAGAATCAAAAGTAGAACTCTTTGCTTATGATAAATGATCAAATAGCCCAGCAAGCCAAAATTCAACTGACTGTATTCCTCTTCTAATCATCAATGGTTTACAAAAGAAATATGGAAGTTTTACTTGAGGAAGGTACAAGCCAAGAACAAGAACACGTAAACCACCATAGATGTCAGGAGTTCCAATGTGCATGTTGCTGGTAGTACGGATGTGGGAATCAGAGGAACAAGGAGAGATCCACCAATCCAGCCTGCAACAAGTGCTAGAAATCTGCAATACATATGCAGCACAACCCGTTAGTGCTCAATTAGAAGAAGTTGCAAAATGGCACCTAGCTTCCTGCATCCAGCAAACTTACCCAGTAATGGCAGATCTAGGCACGCTCTTCATCTTGTCATTGAGGAAGTATATGCACGCTGCCAAAGATATCGCGACCTATATATAACATGGGAGTATATCATGTTGAAGCTTCTAGCTACACATCTTATGGAATTGGGAGTATATATACATTCACATTTCGTTCATTAACAAGGTATCGGAGGTTTTTATCTCATATATCCACAACGACCACAGTAAACGGTAGATCTTAAATTATATCGCATTGTTCTCCATTCATAAACTCTTCTGTGGCAAGCAATTTCAACCTAAGAAGTAAAATAATTCAACTTCCGGTTCATTTGTTGTAGGGAAAACAATAGCATGGCCAAAACTCAGACATAAAATTCATCACAAATATCCTACGCTCCCATGTCCTAATAACTTTTAACAGCTTCAAAATGACAACATATAAGTATGTATGGGCTTAACAGGTTCCTCCTGTGTATCAAACATGTTATGATGTGTGCGCAAATTGAAACAGTCCTGTTTCCTGATGGCTGTTGCGAACTTATGAAACAGAAAAAGAATGTCTATTTGTGCATCATTACCCAACTAAACCCCGGAAAGTAAATTTTAAAAAACAACATTAGCCCTTCCCACTAGGTAAGGTTGGGTGGGGAGAGCCTGGCCAATGAGGGTCTGATATGGACAGTGCATCAATAGGGCAAGGGGATGGTTCCAAGGGTCGAACCTGTGACCTTCATGTCACATGGAAGCAATGTTCCCATTGCTCCAAGGCCCTAGGAAAGTAAATTATTGCCACAACAAAATAAACCCAGCATAACCAACTTGACATATTCCAACAAAGCTTCAGCAGAACAATTCCACAAAATCTAGCATCTATCCTAGAGTGATCAGTAACGATTTACCCTCATATCACAGTGTGCAGCTGAACTTTCTCCAGGGTTTGGATCTCTTTTGTAATTCAGATCATCTCAAGGCACTTATTTTTCAAAGTTATTTACATTTTCTTAAATTGATTGGGCAGGCAACCCCAGGAAAACTAATATCAAGTGCCTTATAACTCGCCGTCAACTATACATTGAGACTTTGAATAGTTTGACATAAACATGTCAATTCTGATTGAAGGAATCATCATAAACAGTCTCACACCTTCCTCGCATTATAGGAGCATCTTTTCTAATTTTATTCAGCCAGAAATATATGTCTATTGTGGAGTAAAATCATGTACCTGGAAAGCAGGCCCAGCTTGGGCTGAGTTCATCACACTCCAGCAAGCCATAAATCCAAACAAGAATAACCTCCTTAGGATAATTACACCAGGTGGAAATTCGACAAAACTGAGCAGGTTCTTAACCCAAGGCGGGGATTCTTCCACTTTCTTCTTGAGCTGAGTTTTCAAGTTAATTTTGGTCTTCTTCCTATGTCTATAGCTTGCCATCAAGATTTTCTCAAAAGCAGCTTCAATTGATTCGTAACTTTGCTCATGACCAGCATACTGATCCACCAGAAAGTTGCGTGAGCTCCATACTTCCTCCTCAGAAGCATCGCTAGTTATCCCTAGTCGCTTGTAAGGATCCCAAACCCGAAGTCTAGGAAACACTTGGGTGCCACCTGCAAGTGTAGCACAACATTCCTAAGGCCAACCTTCAAAACTCGCCGTAAAATTCAGAAATCGAAGAGCCTTTAAAAGGGCTCAATAGGACAGTAAAATCCAAAATCCACAAGTCTTATCCTAGAATAGGGAAAAGGTTATTTCACAGTGTTAGATCCAGCCATGAGAAGCGGAATTGAAATGGTTATTATACTGGACGCGAATCAGAATCAAAACCAAGGGGAAGTTCGGTTTGAAAAGGCCTTGAAAATTTGGGACTCATTCAGGGATTTGATTCACATATCTTTAAACCAAACGCCATTTAGATTCTGATTTCCCATTCTGATACCTTTAAACCAAACGCTCCCTAAATTCCACATAGTAATTGACACCAAACTGCTAGAAAAATAGCTACAAGAACATTCTTTCCTCTAGAACTGATCGATAGACTGTATTTATGCAGGCCCGTCTTCATAGATAGACGCACACATATTTGAAGGGGGGGCTAATCGACAACCTTTCTATGAAATTATCTATTGAAAATTTCTAGCACGAGATAAAATCAGCAAACCTTCATATGCACATCTTGGAGTTCGCAAATTCAACCGGCGGCTATATATTCCCGAAACTGACAACGAACTATTCGAACTTCCCCTTTGAATTGAACTGCAGCAAGAGAATATTCTATCAAAGAGTATTATCCATAAACAAATACCATCTGGGTTTGTGCGTGAGTCTTAAGAATAGTAATATATGTAAGAATAGTAATATATGTAATTGTAAGAGTGAGGATAAACAAACTTACATTTTCCGGCCGAGAAACGGAGAAGAAACTGCAGGGCTCGCGAGAGACATAGTTTCCGCCATGGAAATCTGCCCAAGCTATACTTGCTTGTTTGAATTGTTCGGTTGTTCTACAAAATACGAACTCAATTAGGAGGTCGGAAGAAGATAGATAGGCTTCTAAGAAGCCGTTCTCTTCCCCTGGTGGGCGACAGGAAGGAGGACTATCTTGTTCTACGCTTTCGTTTACATATGAAAAATAAAGCCAAAAAAATATTATTTTTTTAAAAAAAAAATTGAAAAGAAATACGGAGTTGAATTAGAATTATAGAAAGGTAAAATGTTCTAGTTGCAATATTAAAAATTTATAATGCAATATTCAGTAATTATAAGTTATGATTTGATTAGTTCAATTCAAAAAATTTATTTTAATTTATTCTAATTTATAGTTTAAACATTAATTTTTTCATAAATTTGCAGTTTAAACATTAATTTTTTCATAACTTATGGAAAAATCGTATTTCAAGTGAGGGACCCATAAAATAAACGATAATCTAAAGGAAAATTGTGGTATTGGAAGAGACCGTCTTTTTAAGCGCGCTTGTGATCAAGGCCCATCAAATTACTAGAGCTATTTTTAAAAACTCACCAAAACTATAAGGACTAAGATGCAATAAAATGAAAATAACGATGGAATCCTCTTTCTAGTTTAATGAATCCATGAGCTTTAATTGATTTTACAATTAATATTTATGAATTTTTTATTGTTCTGATTATAATTTATTATCGTGTTATTTGAACCTGATTTAACTCGGGTTTAATTAAGATAATGCTAATTAATTTAATCAATCCATAATTGTTGGCAAAGTTTAATAAGTATCGAACTTCCGCAAAAACAGCGAAACATTGTATCGAGTAGGGTTGTTTTAATGTATTTAAAGATCCTAGGTTAAAATTTTAATTTTGGTCCCCATGTAAGAAAATTTTACATTGATGCTAAATATATAAAGAAAAGTGTAATACAACTATATTTATTGGGGATTGAAATACTTTATGTTGACTAATATTTATTCCTTAACTTTTAATCAAAATAAAATATGATAAACCCTCTAATTTTCTCATCATTAGAAAAAATATTTTTTTGAAAATTAAAAAAAAATAAAAGGATGATTTTCAATGAACAAATATCTCATTTTTTAATCCAACCCGTCCTATACTCTAAGATCAAAATTGGTCAAAGATGAACTAATTTAAACAATTTAGTCCATCATTAATTTCTTCATTACTTTCATCAATCTCATTTTTCTAAAAATACAATCAAGTATCCCTTAAACAAAGACAATGATTTGATTTAAATTAAAGCAAAAGGGAAAAAATAATCATGTTCGAAAAGGATTGGCCCAAAGAATTAAATCAAAGGAGAAAAGAAAAAAATAATTAATACATACTCAAATTGGGTGGACCCGTAGAATTAAATCGAAGAGAAAAAATAAAAAGAACTAATACATATTCTTGTTGGGCCATGCCCCAAGAACTAAATCGGAAGGAAATAAGTAAAGTAAGTTAATATATTGTCAATGGATCCTGATGTGGGAAATCCTTTCAAGTGATGTAGTTCCCTGAATCAGCTATTCCAAGCCTACTCGAGTACCTGCAAAATTCCCTTGGATAGGTTTCAAGGAGGAAGTTCTGACGCTCTAATCAGCATCGTTCTTGTTTAGATATTTTTTGGGTGTAAAAGTCATTTACCTTGTCCAGTATTCTCTATCTTTATTTATAGGGCATTGATTATGTGATCATTGCTTGCTTATTGCGCACACACTCTATTAGATTGTGGTCCAATAGAGGGTATCAGGGCTAGAAATTCTTTCTGTTATTCTTGCGGTTGGTTGGTTGGTTTATGGTGGCGCACATCTGTTGTCCTTTATGGATTTAACGAACCGGTCTGGTCTAGCAAAGCGACTTATTCACTTGCTTAGTTCAGACTAAATAGAATTTGGTAAGTTGATGTGTCCATTTTATGTGGTTATTTTGGGACTTTTTGGACTCACTATTGTGCATTTTTTTCCTTCTAGATCTTATGTTTTGCCTAGAAATTCTCTTAGGAGAGTTAGGAGCGACTTTTGCACTCTTATGACTTTTCTAGAGAATTTTGTGTGACGGGGCAGTGACATCGAGATTTGAAGACCGAAAACCTTGAAGACCTTGAAGATTCTCTTTTGAACACTTGAAGAATTAAAGAGAAGTGAAGTGAAGAAGACACCATGAGACAAGAAGAAGAAAAGTTTGAAGATGTTATTTCTGGCCTCTATCGCGACTAGCAAAGATATGGTCGTGACTCACGACAAATGTGTGCCCAGAATATTTTTCACTTTTTCTTGTACTATAAAAGCACTTTTTATCCTCTCTCTCTCTTCACAAACTCTTCTTCCCGAATTTGTTCTGGAGAAAACCTTAGTTTCTACTCCTTTTTAATCTTATTTTCATTTGCATTATGTTTAGTTCATCTTTGATTGTTAGCATGGTTCTTATAGCTAAACTCATCACTTGGTATCAATTGATTGAATCTTCCAAACCCATGTAGTGAGATTCTCTATTTTGCTTTTTTCATAAACATTTATTGCTTAGCATTTATTGTGACATTAATGTTGATATTTACTTCATTTATGCTATGGATTGTTTGAGAATATGAAGTGTTTGTATGATTGAGTGTTAGGGTGCTAGGAAAGTGTACAATTTCTTAGCTCTTTGGCATGAAAATCCAAGAACATGGAATTAGAACTTCTTGTTGTGAAAATGATGTTAATCTTACTAGATGAGTATGTTAATGTGGTTTGTTATCATATTTGTCCTAAGGTAGCACTAAAAGGTTGAATCTTGAATGTTGATTGTTCTAGGTTTAGTCTAATGAATGCTTGGTTTGGTTAAATGGCTAGGCATTTCCTAGAATGCTTGTAGTTGTTATCAAATCTATGATTCTTCGTGTATAATACCATTGATGAAATACCTTTATAGCGTTGATTGTCTAAAGTGATCATCAATGAGGTTTGAAAATGGTCATTGAATGTCTTTGTGAATTACTATTAAGAAGAAATGAATGTTTATCTTCAAACTGAAAGTGATAGCATTGCCCATGGGCATTAAATATGAATGAATGAGTGAATGATTTTATGATCTATAAGAGGTTTAAAAGTTGAAATCAATTGCTCCCAAGGCTTTGTCATTATCATCTTTTAGTAGCTTGTAGCATGATTTGCATATTCGCTTTACTTTGCTAGTTCTCTTGTTTTTAAATTCATAAGTTGGTAAGTTCATGTTAGTTCATGTTCATGTTAATTCATGTTCTTGGTCAAACCTATATTAGCATACCTTGGTAAGTTTTCGAAAAGTGACTTTATCAATTTATATTATTTTGTGCTTCTATAAAAGAAAGTGTGTATAGGAGAGACTTACCTTATTTCCTTATATCTCTTTAGGATTAATCAAAAGCTAGTGGACTTTTCATTAGAGCTTACTTGCAGAAGGTAAATTACCTTTTTAAAACTTTATATTTCAAAAACATGGTAGTTGTGTGTCTTGAGTCTTCGTCCTCCACTGCCAATCCTAATGCCAATGGCGGTGAGGCGATTCACACTGAAATGCAAGTTGATAATGAGTTACTCATCAAGAAAGATGAAGTGGGGTAAGAAGGGGGTAGTGAAGTGGTCAGTGATAGTGATAATGTTAATACTCAAAATGTTATTTAGAGTGGGGGAAAAGAATATGGCCATGATGAGAGCTCTTAGCTAGATCATGGACGCCGTAAGAATTTTCATGGTGAATCAAAGTTAAAGGAGAAGGAAAATGAGGTGTATGCTAACTTACCGACACTGGAAGCTCGCGAGCATTAAGTAGTTGAACTTGCTAGATCGCGCTGTGGATTTTTTAGGCAGAAACCCAGAACAGATATATATATATATATATAGAGGGAAAGAGAGAGAAGTTTCGGGCCCTCAGAAGTTTAGAAGAGGACTAAGTTCGTCTGCGGCGAGTTAAGGGGCTTTTCTGATGTGGTTGTAACTGACCAACCACTTTTGTTGGTGAATGATGCCAAGAACCCAACCGCCTTATTTAATTCAGCAATTGAGGTATGTTGAATACGTGTGTATCAATTAACATATCGCATATTAGCATACTGACGTAATGTGTTGATTATTTATATACTTATATTAGATTAACTACTCCATCCGTCCTAGCTCTATTTGCAGTGTCAATCATTATCACGTTGTTCAAGAAACGTATTTGACCATTAATATTTTTACCTACGTATAATAACGAAAAATAAAAGGTTGATATTTAGAAACTACTTGTTACGACGAATTGAAAATTTTTACATACGATAGTATTGTTATTTATATATCTATTCAAATATGCAGTCAAACTTTGATAGATAATATTGTCAAGAAAGTAGAAGTGCCAATAGAGTTGGGACGGAGGGGGTATATTTTATAGGTAATTTCCAAATTAAAAAGAACTAAATAAATTATTCATTTGTATATTTTATTCATTAAATATGATAATATTTTCTGATAAAATGTTATAAATTATAAGTTGGAACTATTATAAAATTTGTAAGTCAAAATCTTAAGATATACTTGGAACGAGCACGACATGGCATGAAAAGCACGAAGCATGTGGGTGGGCCGCAAGCCGACTTTTATTTTAATAGTACGACACAAAGAGACACGAAGTACGACAGCGCATCTCAAATTTTATAAACATGAAGGCATAGCACGAAGCCAACTCTACTTGGGATTTCCATAGGCCAGATCTTGTCAACTATGTGGATAAAGTGAGTGCCTTTCCCAAGCGGGTGGAATAGGTTGGGGCAAATTTAAAACGAAGTGAAGAAGCTCGTGAACAGCTTGAAGTGGAGTTGGAGAAATCGGGTAGTCCTTGTCAAGTAGAGGTTGAGGCGCTTATTTTTCTGCGAGTGGAGCTCTAGGATATGAAGAAGGAAGGTCGTGCCCATCCAGATCATCACCACATTCTTATGAATAAGATTGTAAGGACAAAAGGGTTCTACAATTTCTTTATCGATGTGTACACTAAGGTTGTGAGTGTGGGGTGGTGTAGCACCACGTGGGAATCTATCCGAAAGAAAAATCCAAACTTGGATATCAATGGACTAGATAACCTAGTTTTTATATCATTGATATTGGAAAATGAAAAGCGAGAGGTAGATGAGGGTTTTGCTGAGAAGATCAAGAATGATGGTTATCCCCTTCCTTTGATCAAGGAACTAGGAAAGAGGGAATCATTGCCCTTGATGAAGGAGTTTTGGAGTATACATTGGATTATTATCTAGCTAAAGAAAAGGCGAAGGAGAATGAGGGTGATGCTATGGAAGTTAATCCTCCCAAAAATCTGTCTCAATAGAGGAGTGCCTTTGGCTACACCTATAGGCTGAGGAAAGATAAGGAGGCCGTTAATAGCACGCCTACTGGAGGTGCTTGTAATTAGCTAGTGGTCATGTAGATTATTTTTTAGCTAATAGGCTTTGATGTAATTAACGTAGTTAGGATGAATTAAAATTTATAATTTGAATTAATATTTTGGATTTGAACAAAAGTGATTTGATGAGTTGTATTTTTCCCCTGTATTTCAGTGAGGACTGTTTTGCTGCAGGGAGGCTATGGTAAGAACTAATAGGCTATTGGAAAAACATTGTTGTGATGAGGACATTATGCGAGGGATTAAACCTGATGATGATATAATAACTCTCTTACGCGAAAAATATGTGGAACTTATTATAAGATACAGTTGTGGTGCACCAAGTATCAACAGATTGGGTTGAAAGAATATGTTCGGAAGGCATTGTTGGTACTGATGCAAAGTTTGTGAGAAGGTATCTAAGGATGCCTAGGCTGGGGTTTAGGTGAAGGTATAGAAAATAATGACGATTCTTTGTGCGTCTTATTTGAGGGTGATTTTGGAAAAGCCGTGAAAAGGAGAATCTTTTAGATTTGGAAGCAGTAAAGGCCTATCTTTGTAGTATGAATATTCCATCCAAGCCAAAGGAGTATGCAATAGGGCTGGGATATCAGATAAGTGAGTTCCTAATTAAGTGCATGGGTCTTGAACTGGAATGGAAGGTGGAATTTGAAGAAAGTAAGGTTTGATGCACGTTTGTCAAAAGAAAATTGTTATAATTGACAAGCTAAAAATGGAGTTGATAATGTAGCAGGGAAAAAGAATGGCGTAGGTTTTAGGTGGAGAAGACTCATGAAATTGATCAGACTACGACTATTATTTCGAAGCAAGCAGATTGTATGTATGAGTTGTACGATTAGATGAAGGAGGTTCATGTCGAATGCCATCATTTGGGAGCGATTTCCAATGAATGGAGAACTCATTATGATGATAAGTGTGAGTATAGTGTTTAGCTACTAAGGAGGTATGAGGATATGGAGAAAAAAAATTAAACATCGGGAAGTCTGTTGTTCTCCACTAGAGGAACGGTGTCGTATGCTTAAGTCACGGCTCAAAGAACGGCGTGGGTAATGGCGAGATTGGTAAGGCTTTATCCATCAGCTCTATGGGACCGAATGAGGTGTTATCAGCCAATTGTCAAGTAACAAGTTGTGAAATTCAGCAAAGCCCAGAGACTTATACATACTCAGTGTATTTATGCAACCAGGATGTTTAGACCATGGGCTAATTATTGTCTATAAGACCTACTACGTAAAATATATAAGGCGACTAGAGACCGCTAGTGACACTCATGACGAGTTTTGTCTACACATGTGGTTGATGTTGGAGGAGATCTTACAAGAAGAGGATAATGATGGGAAAACTTTGGTATCTGAGCTTTCTCAATTATGGGGTTATGGAAGAGCTATCGCGTGAAGTAGTGTTGGCTAATGGGCTTTAAGTATTTGGATTAATGATGTAACGATATTGCTTTATCAAGCGGGTATAATGATTTTCCTAAATAAAGTTGTCTTTGTAAGTATTTTAATGGAAAGTTATTGGCTTATTTTCACAAAGTTTTGTTATGGTAAAGATGGTAGTTTTTTGGTTTTGATTTAGCACCATGGGGAATAATATGTGTAGCTGGATTAGTTTGGGTAAATATTTGTGTTAATAATGTGTAGTGGAATTAGTGTTTTATTAAGGTTGAGGTTGGTGAATGTGTATATTGGTAAGTTGGTGTCCGATAGGGTGTATATTGCTCGTTTGTTGAGAAAGGAGAAACACTAATGTTTGGAAACTTGGTTTAATTAAGGGTGTTGTGGATAATAATGGATGTTGTGTTTGGGTGTTGCACCGAGAAGGCAGGATGATCCTCCACTTGTATCACGGGATCGGTATTTTTTCTAGTCATATGCGAAGACGTAGATGATCGTCATGTCTTTGTTGCGAGGCATGGGTAACTTTGTTGCTATTCGAATCCGCAATTATTTTTTTGCTTGTGTCACAAAATGTAGGCATGAGTGGTTATAATGACGTGAATCTCTAAGTGAGGGTTTGTTTACTCATGGAGGTGTATTGTTGGCTAGGTAGAGTGGTTATTTGGAAAAATGCAAAGCGAATATCACGGGGTGGTATACTATGGTTTTTCATATTATGTGAATATTATTCATTTTTAATGAGTTTGCGTGCTTTAGATTGGGGCTTTGTTAATTGTTTGAGCCTATAAATGGGTTACCGAATATGTTAGGTTGTGGGCTTGCGAATGGATAAGTAGGCTACATGGGCATAGTCTGTTTGGATTATTTTTGTTGGAACATGCAGAATATTTATAGTGTTACATTTTTCAAGGCTTAACGAGTGGTAAGTCATTTTCATTGAAAAACCAAAGGACGTGAACTTTCAGACAGTTTTTGTTAATGATAATTTTTTCCAAGGCTCATCTATGCCTATAAAAGGAGTTGTTAAAGTTTTTTCACAGTTTGTTTTTATATGGTTTCTTTGAGTTAAGTATTTTGAGAAGTAGCTTATGAGTGTGAGTAGGTTAGGTAGTTGTCCATCAGGAACTCAACCTATGATGGCGCTAGATTGTGATGTTTCAGAGATATATGGGTTTTTTGGGGACGCCGAAACTATCCCAAGTTTGGGTTATGTTTCTCACCGGTTATGTGATAAAACATAATGTGTTGATAAGTTGGAGGATTACTCCAGTTGATGGTGATGCAAGTCTGGATTACATCCCTTGAAGGATATCCTAAAGATTTTCATTTTCCCGTAAGTTATTTAATTTTAGAAGTGTTTGACTTTTTCCAGAATTGGCATTATCTAATGCTTATCTTTTTATGGCTTTTGATAGTATTATCGGGGAAGATTGTCGAACATGGGACTGGGGTGGAGGATGATGTAGAACTTTGTTGATGAATTCGTGAGGGAGGAGTTCATTCACTAGTAACAATCACCAAATAATAGAAATTGTTTGTTTTCCGGATGGTTCTACCGGAGATATTGAAGTCATTTTGACTAATCTAAATCCAAGTTGTCTAAAAATAATATACTAATATTATAATATCTTACTGATTTAATTATTTACTATATATAATCAATCATAACTTATACTAATATTATAATATGTTACTGATTTTAGTCAATCATATTTTATTATATATAATCAATCATAATTTATTAAAATATAAATTTTCTTAAGATATAATTAAAACCATAAATATCTCATTGTATTATATATATCACTGAAGAAAATTTAAAGAAACACATGATCTGAAATAACAAAATGTTTGGATGTTTTTTATACTAGTACTTCTGATAGAAATATGCATACATATTATTTATTTTTTAATTTATACATGATAAAGTCTTATTTTAGACCGACTAACTGTTAAATGGGGACATTTTATAATTAGTGAGACTAATAAGTTCATTTGATATTTACTTTTATTTATTGCAATAAGATACATATAATTATGATAACCTTTTAAAATGAATCTCAACATATAAATAATTACTTTTTAAATAACTTAATGAAATATTATTAAAAAAATAATCAAATTTTATTATATTCAATATTTAACGATTTCTAACTATTTCATATAATATTTTTTAGATGACTAAATTTTAAATTTTTAAATAAAATTCTTTATTTTTAATTTATATGTAAAACACAATATGTAAAAATAATTATTTTTAATATTTTAATTAATAATATTGCGTAACTTCGGATGATATCAGGTAGCTAAGTGAAACGAGAAACTGGAAAATGCAATGATGATCAGATATATTTGATAGAGTTAAATCTCGTGAAATGCGGAATTTCTGGACAATCATACTACTCTGTCCAATTTTAAGGGACAATCATACTGCTCTGTCCCATTTTAAGGTTTAGTTTAACTATTTTTTAATTATTTTTTTAAAATTTTGATTATAAATTTGAATTAATGAATAAGTATAACTACTATTGTGTGATACATTGTTAGATTTATTATAGTATATATTTTTAAAATATTAGTTTTTCATAAATTTTAATTATCTTTAATTAATGATATTAATGATCAAACATTTTTCAAGTCAAATGTTAAAAGTTAAAGTGTGCAAATTGAAATGGAACGGAGGAAATAATAATATTTAAATTCATTTCACCTCAATTCAATTAAAAAATCACGTATAAATTAAATTGGGAAGATAACAATCATAACATACAACCAAATCTCACATTATAGTGATTTTATTTGTACATTAATTAAATTTTACAAGTTCAAACTATACAATTTTAATTTAATGAACATGTAAAGCATAAATTGTAGGAGGGAAATAAAACCGCGTTTGGAAATGAAGGAATGGAATAGCAGGAAAGAAAAACTTAATTAATTTAATTTTTTGGAAAAAAATAATTAGAATAAAGTGTTTAAAAAGTTATAACTTTAGATTGAAAGTGTCAATATAACCATGCAAAATGAGAAAGTATCAAAATAACCCTAACTTTATTATGTATGTGTCAATCTAATCATGAGCGTCGTTGACTTCAATTGTCAACGTGAGATTTAATTGGAATTTAAAGAAATACTATTTTGTCCCTATATTAAAAAAATATAAAATGGAAAAAGATTCTAATTCCTGAAAACCCATACAATTGTTTCCAGAAAATTCCAATATCTCTACTTTGTATCGTGGCGATGGAAGGCGATGCGAGTGCCGGTGATGTCACCACCAGCGGCGGCAACAAGACAAGGTCCATCCCGATGGATCCGCGACCACGGTCTACCTCATCGCCTCCACCTCCTGCCTCATATTAGCCTCGATGCAGAGCACCTCCACAGAGATGTCGGCGATGTCACCACCAGCGGCGGAGATGGGACGAGGTCCATCTCGATAGAAAGTGCATCTCGGAGATGCGGGATGAGCACCTTCGCAGAGGTGGAAATCGCCTCCCAAAGATCTGATGCAGAGCACCTCCGCAGAGGTGTTGGCCATGTCACCACCAGCGGCGGAGACGAGACGAGGTGGTACGGTGGAAAGTGCCTCCCAGATATGCATGTTAGCACCTCTGCCAAGTTGGAAAGCGCCTCCCAAAAATTCGATGTAAAGCACCTTCATAGAGGTGTAGGCGGTGTCATCACCAGCGGTGCCGACGAGATGAGGTGGCACAGATGTAGGAGTCGTAAGACTTAAATCCAGGTCGGACGGAGATAACTGTGGTGATAGGAGAGGAGGAATCGTAGGAGAGGAAAAGAAAGAACGGGAAAGATTTCTATTTTGAGAAGAGGAACCGGCGGTGAACGGCGCTCCGGTGGAGAGACGGAGGTGAGTGGGTGGTGGCGCGATAGTGATGGGTGGTGACTTAGCTAAGGGGATTGAAGAAAAAGAAGAAGATAGTAACGATCGAGGGTATTTTCGACATTTTAGATTTGGCCAACGGCCAATTCCTTCATTCAACGCCATAATTAGATCAAAAGGTTATAAGTGCACAATTCGTCATAAAGATAGGGTTATTTTGGCACTTTTGCGTTTTGTAGGGTTACATAGACACTTTCATGCTAAATTTAGAGTTAGAAGTGTAAAAAAAAATGTAAACAATTAAACTGATATCTAAAATTTAAAATTAAAACCAATCTAACAAGAATATTGAATTTTTTAAAAAAATATTGAATTTCATCATTTCTTTCCCTGTTTTTTCTAAACACATACTCCACTGATTTCTAGTATTTATTTCAAAAGACAACTAAGTTTTTATTAAAAATGATAAAGTATTCATATACTCCATTCGTTTTAGTATATTTGATATTTTTTTTATATTGGTACACTTTTTCTTTGAGAATTATTTTAAAAAAATTTACTGCTTATTCTTTTTTTTATGTAAATTGAATTTTATTCATTCATTTCATTGACTATAAATCCAACCATTTAGTATCACGCAGAGAAGAAGGGAGTATCAACTCATAAAAAGTAATAACTATTTTGGCTTGGGTATACTCCCTCCATCCCAACAGTTTTGGTCTATTTTTTTTATGATGTTCAATTATCATATTTGACCGTCAATATATCTAGTTACATGTAATAATTTCGTATAAAAAATTGATATTTAGAAAATATATGTTAAGATGAATCTAACAGTATCTCACATAATATTGTATAATAAATATATTAATTTATATTTAAGTTCAAAGTTTACAAAATTTGATTTGAAAAAAAAAATTTTTGAAACGGAGAGAGTATATATTAGAGGAGTACCCCTACCTAAAAGGATCAGTGGGTAGTTATTTTACACGCGGTTGCCTTTGGACGAACTTCATAGTGGCACCATGATTCCACCAATAACTAATCATGGTCTAAGGTCCTCTCCAGTTCAGTTGAAACGAGTATGAGTTGAGTTGAATTTATAAAGGTTGAGAAGAGATGAGAAAATTTGTGAAGTGTTGAGAAGAGCTGGGAAGAGTTGAATTGAATTGAACTTAATTGAGTCAAACTGAACTGAAATGAATCAAATTAACTGAATGAAACTGAATTGAAATGAAAAAACTGAACCGAACCAAATCAAACTAAACTGA
>JAULKM010000010.1:8464573-8477220 GCA_032355605.1 Rubia tinctorum
GGCTTAGCATCTACAATCACCTTGCTGGTTTGTTGTGCCACGCTAGAAACCGTCTGAAGCCACAAGAATGTGAAGGAACTTTTGTCAGTAAACATGTACGACAGATAGCTCATCAAGTATACTGCAGTTATCAAGTAGGAAATGTGATCTCAGAACCAGGAACTGGTGCTTTAGTGCATCTATAACAGAGAAGTCAAGAAATTTCCAAAGAAAGTCGAAACAAAAATTTGAGTCTAAGAAGGAAAGCAAGGCCTACTTGGTTGAGAGTAGAAAACAGCCAAAATGCAACTGCTGTATGCCAAATATGATAGATTAAATACAGTGAATTTATTAGTTCTAGATGTTGTACAATTTTTGGGATTTTACTGGTCATTTCTTTCCTTCACTGCATAACAAAATCCAAAGTCACGAGCACTAGGCCAGAGGATTAATGAGCACGAGTAACTCATACTGACAAATGCTTATCTTGACAAATGCCTATCTACATACGCATCAGTCATTCCGAATTCAATGTAATTGCTAACGTGACATACAACTTTCAGCACACAAAAACATATATAGTTACTTCTAAGTTCTATCTACATATAAATTAACCTGGTCTCCCCGGAAGTCATGATTACTCCCCGGTGAAGTTTAGAGTCATGATTACTCCCTGGTGAAGTTTAGTGCTTGCGAAGCACTTATATCCACCACAATAAACATACAAGATTGCTGCTTTAAAAGATGAACAACAAAGAAACAAAACCTTTGCTGCTGTTATCACAGGCTGTGTGTCAAAGCCAGAGCTCTGAATTGCTTCTTGAGCTTTCCTAGAGGCCTCTGATAGTGCAGGTGAAGCAATATTTAAAGCTTGCTCCCCGGCCTGTTTTAAGATGGGCAATGCAACATCAACTCCGGGCCTCACAGCTTCAACCACAGTTCCAATCACTTGCCCAACAATGCCAAAAATACTAGAGCTTATATCTTGAACTTGATCTATTGTAGATTCCACCTGGATTTTCCATCAAAACAAACAATTTGAAGAGATGACAAGTCCTTTTGATAAAATTGCTTAATAATTTGAACTATAAAATTCAATAACTTGGGACTACATGTTAGCCCACTTGCTCAGAAAAAATGCATCTTATTAGATTGATGGGGTTCTATTTTAAAACTAGTTATCATCATCCATGACCATATATTGAGATATTTTAGTAGGAATCCAATGTGGGATTCTAACACACCCCCACACGCACAATGTTAGATTCCTTCGCACATCGTGAGCTTTAATTGTACAGGCTCACGAGTACGCGACCATATTGACAAAATCAAGAATCTGCGCACTGATATCGTATCAAAATCATGGGCTTCCATTTTAAAATCACAATGTATTAAGATGAATATTAGTAAAAATCGAATGTGGAATTCTCACTACTACTGCTATACACTAACTGATTATTTGTTAGGTGTCCAACTAACAAGTTTTCATGCTTTTTTCAATGCAGATAGACTCCAAGAAAAATTGAAGGCATGTCCAAGAAAAGGAACAGAAATTCAAGCAGCTGCAAATACAAATCAAACTAAAAGTAGTAAATTCAAACAAAAATTCACCTGATTAAGAGATGAGACTATTTGGTCCTTGGGAAGTGCGACGGCTCTGGATTCATTTGGAACTATGAAGAGAGTGAGTAAAGAGAGAGTGGTGGAAGCAGGGAGTGCGACCTGCAAGTGATTTGGTTTTGGTGGGACTGTGACGGGACCACATATTCTGGGGTGTGGCGGAGGAAGTGGTGGTCGAGCGGTGGCGGAAGCTCTAAGGGCCATCACCTCAGCCTCTTGCCACCGCTTTCTCGGATGAACCAGGATGAGTGTTTTGGTTGGCTGCTACAGAGCTGGTTGTCACCGAAAGTCCTTCGCTGGTGCCAAATTCAAATTCCTCTACACCATCAGCTTTGTGACACGTGGCAGTAAGATCAGAATACTTGGTGGCATCAAATTTAAGCTTCCTTTTCAATTTCTTTTTCTTTGGACTCCCGCACCAGAAAAGATCGGCTTTCCATAGGCTTGCGGAAGGATGAAATTTAATTAAAATAATAAAATATAAAAGGTGTTAATTGCAATATTAAAAATTTATTATACAATATGTAATAGTTATAAAATTTGTAACGCGATTAATGCAACCCGAAAATTTTATCTTCATTTCTTCTAATTTGTACTTTAAACCTTGGTTTTTCCATAATTTATGGAAATACCGTTTTTCTAGAGACAGACTCTTATAATTATAAGAGTTTATTTCATTAAACTTCTTTTAATCAAATTAATTTTTTAAAAATGATGTATATTAAAATATTATTATAATGTGGTTTCAGGTTAAATTATTCGTAGCATAAAATTTCCAAATGTCAACTTTTCAAATGTCATTATTATACATTTTTAAAATATAATTTTAGTAAAATTTATATATTAATACGCAAAACTATGGGAGAGTGCATGTTAAAATGTGAGCAAAATATGACTAGCCACTAATGGTTCCATTGTGTGTCGGTTTAGAAATTTGAACTCAGAACCACCGTCCTAACTAACTCTCGAAATCGGAAGTAAGTGTCCGGTCGTTGCTTTGATGAATGACGGCTGTCACGGCTCCAACACGTTGATGCGCAACAGTTATTAAGTAAATGCCGCAAAATGATCCATGTTCAACGATGGTGTTAGATTGACTACTGTTGTCCGGGCAATTCAATAGCGGTTGTTGGTTACTGTCATGATTTTGAACTTCTTCCGAAATCAGAATTAGGTTCATATGGCTATTGGTAAATGATGTACTCTCTCCTAACCAAATATGCACACTTTTTGATTAATTTTCTCAACCAAAGGTTCCTACTTTCCATTTTCGTCTGTCTCAATCAAAGTTTCACATTTTGACTATTTCCTTATTGGGGTTGCAATTTTTGGCTCAAATTTACCCAGCTCATTTTAATTCTCCACATTTGGCTAAAATTTAGCCGGATCAACATGCATAAATATTTGTGCCAAAAGGTGATATGAACCTTTGGCTAGGACGGAGGTAGAAGGCATTAATATATTATTGTGAGATATCGTTAGATTCTCCGCATCATGTATTTTTCTAAATATCAATTTTTAATACACTATTAGCATACGTAACTAAAGTTATTAGGGGTCAAATATGAATTGAAAAAGTTGATCAAAAAGTGTGCAGATTTGGATGGGATGAAGTGAGTAGTTATTTTATTTGTGAAATTGAAAAAAATTGTAGAATCATTTTCTTTGACTTCTTGGGTTAGACCCTCATAGATTTGATACATTTTGAAACGATGGTCGAAGTCTGAACCGATATTAAGTTAACCCTAAAATCGCCGAATCAAGGTTTCAATATTTGAACCTTGATTATGTTAACTTTGAAATTGTATCTGTCCGATATTGGATCCGGACTCGAAACATTGGTCATACGTGATTTATAAAAAATTAAAATTAAAGTGGACAAAATTCTTCACCGACACCATTCCAAACTAGGGTCCGAGGACGGGAGTGGAACCATTCTACCATTTTAACTTTTCTTGAAATGGTTACAAATTCGGAAACTTTTGTCAAGATCTGCTAAACTCCTAAGATTATATATATACTCTTTATGATGTCATTGTTGTCAATTTCATAATCAAATCATCTCATATTTGTAATTGTTGACTAAGTTAGACTTTTGATTTTGAAATTTCATTCGTAATCCAAATTCAAGTCACATGTGAACAAGGATTTAAACGGATAATCAATCAAGGATACCCACATCATTCTATAACTACCTCTACTTCATCCGCACATATCTCACACCAGAGACCCCACCTACAAAAATTCTTTGAAGTCATTCTCGCCTTAATTTATTTTTCACATTAAAAAACTACTGTAAAATTGTCAATTGTTTTGAATAAATTTTCCATCCTCTAATAATAACATCGTAGGTTCACCTGCACCCGCGAGGTCGTTCTAATTATCCCATGAATGTTAGGATCAAAGATGAAATTTATATGTTGCTCCTGTATTCACTCCTAACTACAATAACATAGCTAGTGGTAAGTTCATATGTCGTCCACAGAGATACTAGTATCTAAGGGTTAGCCACACATAATTCACTATCAGGCATCACCCCAACTGTGTGTCGGGAATAACTAGTACTAATGCAGGGGGGGGGGAGTTTGTATGAACTAACAACTGTAAGCATGTAAGTAAAGCAAGATTACAATATATATTAAATAATATTAGGGGTTATTTGCATCACATGATTGTTGTAAGGACTTGATCCTATACTCTAATTCACATAAGCAACTATTTAACTATTTTCATGTCATATCACATAATGTGGAGATATTAATTCCCAGGAACTCCAATTGTCTGTCACACAATAGGTTCTTCCCCCTCCTTAATATCTCACCTCCTCTGTAACTTGCTAGGAGCGAGCTTCTATATTGACTGCACCCGTAGCTCACTCACGGGGATAATCGGCCCTCGTTTAAAGGTGTTATGCCTTGCGTAGGTTGCAACAGTAGATTCGAGAGTGAACACAGTCACATATGTTGTACCTCCACTATGACATCCTAGACCTTAAAAGGAAGAGTACATCAGTAACTCGTGATAACTCTAGAGTTTGTGCCACCCTAGTCGCTATAAACTAAAATTGCTCAATTATCGGGGTAAGCCAGGGTTCCCCCGTTAGGATTTTAATAACATCAATTCGATAGGTCCGATGCTCCTAACATGCAATTCCTCACACAACTAACCAATTAAGATTATTGTACATTACCATCTCGACACTCACAAGGGAGATCTAACGCACACATCCTACTGGTACTCACAAGACTACCACATCGCCAATAATCCAACACTCCTAAATTAGCATTTCAATCCTAGCACAATATTATAAAATAATTAAATCAAGTGTGTATCTTAGCATTTTCATAGTATGAATCACAATAAGAAATTGAACCAAAAATTAAGCACGATATTTATAACATATAAAATTGGATGAATCTAACAAAGTTCACATATCCATGTCAATCATGCTTTGAAATAACTACCCCAAGAAATAAAACTACTCTACTAGCATTAGATACATGAAAATCATAGGAATAAATTCCATGAGGAGAGAAGAGAGAAAACCTTAGAGAGGATTCTCCTAACCTCCCTTCATATCTAAACACCAAAATAAAACTAACTAATTACTTTATTTAAACCCTAGGAGACTATGGGCACTATGTATAGTGTAGGGTAAATGGGCCTTAAAAGCCCAAATTGGAAACCCTAGTACCACGCTGGCATGGGCCGTGCGGGTTTGCATGGCACGACCAGCACGTCCAGTGTAGTATTGCATGAGACGTTGTTTGGAAGCTTGAATTTCAAGAACTTAGAGGACGGGCCAGTCATCTGGGCTTTTTCATCTCCGAACTTCACCTATTATAATTTCGCGGCTGGAAGGCTTATGGTATATATGAGCTATGTAACCCCACTGCTGGAAATGCCCCACTTAAACTGGCTTGCTAAACGATAGTAGGCCATCCATATTGCTTCACAAAGAAGTAACCAATCCTAGAAAAGGTGGAGAAGCACCATTATCCATGACATCTTCTATTAGACCACGATCTAGGAGAAATGAGGATAACATGCGAGTCAAAATCGCATGCAAAAGGCCTTATAACAAAACATGGAGAACACTAGATAAAGGTAAGTGACTTCTACCCCTGAAATACAAAAATGAAAATATACTAACTTGAGCGTTGGAGCTTCCTCCCCGGGAACCTTTTTTCAGGTTCTCAAAGAGGATGAAATCACCGAGCTAACTCCATGAACTACCACTATCCAGGAGGAACCCCGCATCACAATTCGTGAGAGTCTAGATTAATACTTCTTGAGAGCCTAGTGTAACACTTCTAAATGGCCTTATGCAACACTTCTTAAGAGTCTCACTAGTGTAGGAGAGACCTATTAAAGGTTGTTCCATTGGAAATTTAAAGGAACTGAAACAGGGCGGTTCCAAAAACCGCCTTTAAAAATCGGTAATGAAAGTGGTTTTTAACCGCCTTTGATTAAGGCCAGGAATCGCCTTTAATTGTTTCCAAGTTCGGAAACTTTCATATGTCTTGGGGACATTTCCGATCTCGGAAAATTTTGAAATTCCTAGCTCGAAAATGATTAATCGCTTTATTTAGGCTCTTTGAGAAATGAAATATAATTTCTGGACTCGGAAATTGTTTGTGGTATGACATTTCCGTAATCGGAAATGTTATTCTGACCCATGGAAAATGAGAATCAAAGACACAAAATAATTTCCGTATTAGGAAATAGAATCCGGTCTTTACAAATTTTGCTTCATTAATTTTTCCGGCACGAAAACATCCTTGACACACAACCACAATATATAAACAATATAAGATATCATGTTACACCTAAACATACATTTACAGATAGCGCTAATTGAGCAACACTCTATACATAGGATTAGAATCACCGCAAAACTATTCTGACATTTCTATGGTTCAATCTTTATCTAACTTTAGTGTCCCTACCAATATCGGGATTCCCCAGTGTTGCAGACCGATTGAGAATTAGTTCCCGAGCCAATGAATTCCGAGCATTGTTGGTGTCATATTGCGAGTAATGTTTCTCATCCATTTGAAAAATCTGATAATTACATTAAATTATTAAATATTTGGCAAAGGCTAGTTAAAAATATTACCACGAACAATTGTACACTTACTCATAATATTTGGGAAATATTTGGTTTGTCACAATTTTCCTTCATTGCTAATTCCAACACCACAAAGAATGCATCAAACGGTTGGAAGCGTACCTGGAGAATTTCAAAGTAGGTTTTTTTTGTAATAAATGTCCGAGCAGTAAAAATTGAATTTGGAAATGAAATTAATAAAGTCACTCACAAGGTGTAGATCAACATAATCATTTGATTCACTTGCTCACATCTCCATAGGTCTTCAGAATCACTCCTTAATGCCATGATTTCATGTGTTGGAATTATGTGGTTTCATGGCTGGCCCAAGGGCAGTGCAGGCTGTGCGCCCGTACTGGGCCCTGAATTGAAAGGGGCCCAAATTTTTTTCTTCCCTTCTATATGTATCAGCTTTTGTCATATTATTTTCCCTTTTCATTTCAGACTGGGCTTTAAAAAATCTTTTTTAAACTTAAGATGTCTTTAAACCAGGGCCCAATTAAAAAGTAACTTCTACATTGTAGTCTAGGGATTAAAAACAGAATTATAAGAAACTGAAGTCTCAATTTGTAAAGAATTCTAACGACTTTTGGGTTTGGTACAATATTCTTGACCCACCCTGGAAGAAGAAAAATCCCATTTCCACCATTATGATTTCTTTATATCCTACTCCATCTCAACTAGTAGTAATTCATTTAATTTATTTACTAAATAACTGCCCCATATAACAACAAATTACTATTCCTTTTTCATTACAAATTAATCAACACAAATATGTAACTACTTTCTTCAAATATTGAATTTAGAATATAGCCAAATTAAAAGGCATGAATATATAACTACTTCCTTCAAACATTGAATTTAAAAAGATACAGAGTAATAAAATATCAAATAAAAAGGTACTAATAAGATTTTGGATCAAATTAAAAAGATAATAAAAGGCAATTTTCAATTTAGTAATTTACTATACTTTAAACATGATCTTTTTTAACAAACATTTTGAAATTTCAAATTAAAAATTTGAATGCCTTTTTAGTTTAAGAATTTTCATGTTTGTTTGGAATGTTTGCTAGAACATTTAAAAATGGAAAATGTGAGAATGAGACATTCATATTGCTTAATACTATACTCCTTCCATCCTTTTTAAAAAATTTATTTTCACTTTAAATTTTTCGAAGTAAAAAAGCACATAAGTTTGATTATTATTATCTTTAAATATACATTATTAATATTTACAAAATTATATTTAAAAATTACACGTTATGAAATACCTAATTTTTACGATAAAAGTGACATACTTTTAACTTTATTTTAAAAAAATAAAGGTTGAAAATGAACGGATGGAATATAAGTTATTATATTTATGGAGGGTGTCTAGAATTTATAATCTTTACTTTAATTAAGTTATTGCACCACATAGTAGTTAAAATACTAATAAGATCAATAAAAATAAAATTTTTATATTAATATATTTTATATGTTTTGTATCGATAAAAAATATTTTTTATAGAAGGGCCCAAATTTAATTTTTGCCCAGGGATTCAAAACACATTGAACCGGCCCTGTGTGGTTGTAGTCAATTGTAAATGATCATTATATTCACTAATATATTAAAAGAACCAAAACTTCCACATGTACTAACGGTACCAAATTTTTTAGGGTTTGTATAGAAAAAAGACTATTTAACCACTGAAGTTCAAGCACAATAACATCTAAACTAACCACTCTAATACCTTAGTTGATCAATAAATTTAGAAATCTAACATGTATGAGTCAAATCCAATGCATCATTTCATCATCCAACACCATTTAGTCACCAAAGCCATAATATAATACACAAATTGCGTTTGATTACTAACCCCACCTAAATTAAACTCATGAAATGACACGATGTGAACCATAGCTAACATCATGACACTAAAATTTTGATTTTCATCATTTTAGTTCCAAAATAGCAAACCCTAGCCAATTTTTGAAGCGAGAATTTACCTATTTGATCAATCCATGGGTATGTAATACTTCTTCATAGCTTGTATTTATACATAAAAAACATTCCTCTAGATAAATAAAAACTTATATGAGAATTTAGAGTAGAAGAGAAATAAGAAGGAAGACATACCCCCAATCTTCAACAAATGAAATCTTGAAGTGGTAATGGAAGGGATTGTAGTCTAGGGTTTGGGAGTTTTTTTGGAGAGGTATATGGTGGGAAAGTCTCGATTTTTTCAAATGGGTATTAATTGCACATTTGAAAGCCTTTATGCATTTTTTTCGCGATGCGAGTGGTTTCTGAGTTCGTAAACACCTACGATAACTTTTCCCGAACTAGGAAAGTAATCATCCCCATAGTATGATAGGCGGGACCTGTTTATGAGTTCGGAAACTCCTATCCTCATTAGAAAAATCAAGTTATAATGGACTAGTCATTCGAATCCCCAAATCAAAACCCTAGATTGGCAACACAAAAACCCTGAATTCAAAAATTCTTATTACTCTCTAACCCTAAATCTATTCGTAATAAGCCGTAATGAGCCGTAATGAGCCGTAAGAGCACGGGCACGAGATTGAAGGAAAGCGATCGGAACCCTCGTCCGGTCACAGAGATTGAAAACCCCCAAAATTCTTCAATAATACAACCAAGCAAAGGTATGTTACTTTTTTGAAAAGGAGAGTTATCAATTCAAAGGCTATACTAGCACCGTCCATAGAATAATTAAGGTTAGATTATTTGCTCCCACATTTCAAAACCAATCATTTAGAGAAATTTCTTTGTATGGATGAACTCGTTCATGTCGACAAAGTGATACAATTTCATGCGAATTTGGTTCAAAGTAGGAACGATCGTGATTTGACTAGGGTTAATGGGAAAGACATATTTGTGACTACTTATACAATTAACACAGCCCTAGAGCCACCTTTAATTATATTCCATTAGGGTTAATTAAAGGCGGTTATACCTTGAACCACCTTTAATTAGTCCTAATTAAAGGCTGTTATTGAAAAACCGCCTTTAATCGACCCAAAACTGCCTTTAATATAAATTATGAGGAACGAAGAGGTGTTTCCAAACTCAGAAATGTCAATTAAAGGCAATTTTTGGAGAACCACCTTCCATTGTTGCTTTTAATAGAAGGCTCTCTGTTAGTGTCTATGGTGACATTTAAAAAAAATTGTGATGGTTTATTGGAATATTTGTGACACACAAAGGCATCGTTAAAATTATTGTTGACGATTTATGAAAGTCCTCCATTTAACTACACGGCATACAAGAACGTCTAAATGAGGGCTACACATTGAGGCATCCCAAAAATATGCTAAAGCTAGAAGCATCGCAAAATGCATGTATAGAATAAGAAATATTAATTTCACAAACTATCGATTCAACCTTTGAAATTTTGTCGATTTACAATATACTTCGAGTAACTATCTCTAGAGGATACTTTTCACTGGCATAAAAGAGCATATGCTCTGCATTCCAGCATATAAAGGCTTCAACAAATTATAATAAAAACCAAATATTCAACATGATACAAAATCTGATTTCTTTCCACAAGTAATCCCTTCATATAAATTATATAACGATCAAGGAAGATACATAATAATCATCGGGAAAATGTGAGAGTCCTTCAAGGCCGCTGGGATCACTAAATGCACCAACACAAACTCCCATGGAAGCCGTGCAAATAAACACGCGAATGGTAATTTTTAATTTAAAAAATCACTCATTTTGGAACATTGAGATTAACAAGAAATAAGTGGGAGAAACCATGGCGTACCTTATCGATTTCAGGGTCTCTATCGAGCAGGCATTGGGGAGAATTGTCGAGGAGGATTCTGTGGTACTCCATAATGTCATTTTGAGGCTCAATGATGTGTCCATTTTATATGATATTTTGGGAATTTTTGGAATCACTTTGGTGCACTTTTGTTATATAGTTCTTGTATTTTGCCTCGAAATTCTCGCAGGAGAGTTAAGAGTGAATTTTGCGCTCTTATGACTTTTCTAGGAAATTTTATGTGATGGGGAAATTATACAAGATTTAAAGACCGAAGACCGTGAAGATAAAATTTTGTAGACTTGAAGAGAAATGAAATGGAGAGGAAGCCAAGAGACAAGAAGAAGAAATAAATGAAGATGATGTATTTGGCCTCTGTCGCAAGTCACGACGAATGTGTTGCTAGTCATGACAGATGTATGTCCAGAAGCTTATTTTCTTTTTCTTGTGCTATAAAAACAAACTTTATCCTCCCTCTAAACAATCTTCTTCTTCCCAAATTTTTACCTTTTGAAACTCTAGTTTCTCCATCCCTTTCATCTTATTTTCCTTATGAGTGATGTTTAGTTCATCTTTGATTATTAGCGTGGATTGTAATAGATAAGTTCATCTCTTGGGAGCAATAGATTGAAGTTTCAAAACCCATGTAATGAGATTCTCTATTTTGCTCTTTCATGAACATTTATTGCTTAGTATTTATTGTGTCATTAATGTTGATATTTACTTCATTTATGCTATGGGTTGTTTGAGAATATGAAGTGTTAGGGTATTAGGAAAGTGTAAAATTTCTTAGTTCTTTGACATAAAAATCCAAGAACATGGAATTAGAACTTCATGTTTTGAAAATGATGTCAATCTTGCTAGATGAGTATGTTACTGTGGTTTGTTATCATATTAATCCTAAGGTAGAACTAAAAGGTTGAATCTTGAATGTTGATTGTTCTAGGTTTAATCTAGTAAATGCTTTGTTTGGTTAAATGGCTAGGAATTTGGTAGAATGCTTGTAGTTGTTATAAAATCTATGGTTCTTTGTGTATGATATCATTGATGAAATACCTTTAGGCATTGTTTGTCTAAAGTGATCATTAATGAGGTTTGCAAATAGTCGTTGATTGCTTTTGCAAATTACTCTTAAGAAGAAAGGAATGTATCTTTGAAGTGAAGTGATAACATTCACTATAGGTAATTAATGTCAATGAATGAGTGATTGTTTCTATGATCTATAAGCGGTTTGGAAGTGGGAATCGATTTCCTCCAAGGCTTTGTCATTGTTGCTTTTATTATCTTTTAGTAGCTAGTTGCATGATTAGCATAAGTACTTTACTTTGCTAGTTGTCTTGTTTTTAAATTCATAACTTAGAAAACCAACCAAACCCCACCCGCCCTCTTTACTTGCTTATATATACATGTGTGTGTATATATATATATGTGTGTGTGTGTGTGTATGTATATATAGGCTATTATCCACCTTATATGCATGAACTTTTAGGAAAATCTATTTTCTTCATGGACGACCCTGATTTTCCACTATCTACTTAATTGTATTTAGGAAGCACTTTAGGGCATATAAATTATAACTTTGAGAGGCACAACGACGACCTCTCAAATTTTATCACCCCTGATGGAGAAGAGCCATTTATTTTTAAGTGCTTGGGCATATTATGTGTGAATATGTTCTACTTGTGAATATGTGTTAGTTAGTTTTTATTTGATTTTTGGTTGGCTTAGAGACGTACTGCTTGAGTTCTTGTTGTATGGTTCGTAGTCGACCCTCTTCACAAGAACCCCTACACTACGACCCCGAGTTAGAGTTGAACTTGAAAAGGGTTAGGATGCTTTCTTTAGAAAGTGTGAATAACACCCCTCCTAGTGACCATTTTGTGAAACCTTCTATTTCCATTTAGCATGAAGATGAGCATCCGAAAGGAGGACCTCAACACCATCACCATTAAGGAGGGAATGTCCTGTTGATGCAAGTTCTATTGAGGGAGACTATGGCTTCCAACCTCGAGCAACAAGCGATGTGCATCACTTATCCGGCGGTTGGGCCTATGACTACTTTAGCTAAAGTTCAGATTGATACACTTGTGATGAGACGTCAAATGCATGTGTTTTTCGAAGCATTTAACATCTCTTTTGTTATCTTTTTGTTGGAAGATTGC
>JAULKM010000010.1:8497477-8509665 GCA_032355605.1 Rubia tinctorum
GCACCATGTTGGACCGTTTTGACACGGTGACCGTGTCAATGGTGCCTGGACTTGCACCAAGTTGTGCCGTTTTGACACGGTGACCGTGTCAATGGTGCCTGGATGTGCAGAAACAAATCTGCTGCTTCATTTTACTCCTCCAATGCTGCATTCATCTTGTTCTGTAACCTGTTCCTAAGCTCATTCCTTTCCCTCCATTCACATTCAGTTTTCACCTGATGGATCAAGGTTTCTTTCTTCAATTCTTGCTGCTTAAATATTCTCCTATTCCTCTCTAGCCAAACATTATGAAATGCAGTAGCCAGCTCCCCAATCATCTTCCCTTTTATTCATTTAACACACAAGAACATACATTTCTTTAGTTGCCTCAGAGATGCACATCTCTTAAGCTGCATCCCTTCTACTAACCTTCTAATGTACCTGCATTCAAAAAACAGATGGTGTGCTGTTTCCTGCTTTTCTCCACACAAACAATAGTCATATTGAGGCCCAATAACACCAAACTGTTGCAGTCTATCCCTTGTTGCAGTCTATCCCTTGTTGCTAACTTCCCATGCAACAGTAGCCACAAGAAGAATTTCTGCTTCAGATGCACTTTCTTATGCCAGATGATCAGTGCATTTTCCTTCAGAGTAGGCTCACCTTTCACCAAGTTGTACACCTCATTGATTTTGAGCTTTCCCTTCTGATCTGTACATCTCCGCAGCTCCTTGAACAATCTATTTCTAAGACTGAGCAGCACCTTCCATACCCAACTTTGTGACTCATTAATTTTACAGTCCTGGAAGTCTTTACCCTCCAAGCAGTACTCATTCAACCACTTTATCCACATAATGTCTTTCTTCATTTCTATATCCCACATGTGCTGGCACATAGTAGCCATATTCCATGTAGCAGGATCTCTGACTCTCATTCCTCCACGTTTCTTTCCTTTACAGATTGCACTCCATGAAGCAGAATTGAATCCCCTTTCTTCTTCCTCCCTTCCCCACAAGAAGCTGGTACAAATTTTTACAATAATGTTGTGCACACTCTCAGGGACCTTCATTATATTCCCCCAAAACCCAGTGATACTCATCAACATAGAATTTATCAATTGTAGTTTACCTGCATATGAAATGTTTTTTTAGCCCCATACCTTGATTATACTTCTGACTTTCTTTATTAATTCTTCAAAGTCTGCCTTGTCCCATTTTACAGTGGACAGAGGAAGCCCTAAATATTTGATAGGGAACTTTCCTTTCTCCATCTGTAACATTGAGGCAAGCTTTGTCTTCTCTTCTTCATTCATCCTTGAAAACACAATTTTTTATTTCTTTTTGTTAATCTCCAACCCTGTCACCTTTTTGAAGTCTTCCACTAAAGCCTTAACATTCTCCACTGATTTTTTGTTAGCAGCACAAAAGATCAGCAAATCATCTGTGAATAAAAGAGAATGGACTCCAGCCTTTCCACACCTCTGATGATAGTCAATCAGTTTTTTCCCCACATCATTGTTTAACATCCTAGTCATGTATTTCATACATAATACAAACAGTAAAGGGGACATAAGATCCCCTTGTTTAATCCCTTTCTTAGCAGCGAAAGATTCAGTATAACATCCATTTATGGACAAGCAATAAGTTGAACCCCCTTATACACCTCAGGATCCAATCTATCATTCTACTAGGGAAGTTTAGAGCATTCAACCAAGCATTCAAAAAATCCTAATCTATGCTATCAAAAGCCTTACTTATGTCTAATTGCATCACGCAGTTGTGCTTCATATTTTCCTTTTTGTATCTGTGGAGCAATTCCTGTGCTAACAATATATTATGAGCAATTTGTCTACCTTTTATAAAAGGACTTTGATTTATGCTTATTATATCCGGCAGTAAAATTCTCAATCTAGCACATATGATTTTAGTAATCAGCTTATAAATAGTGGAGCAACATGCTATAGGTCTGTAGTCAGTACATACATGTGGCACGGAAATTTTTGGTATCAAAGCAATAACTGTATTACTAAATTCAGCTGGAATCCTCTCTCCTTCAAAGAATCCTTTTACTGCTTTTATCACATCCTTCCCTCTAATATCCCAAATGTCCTTAAACAACTGGCTGGTAAATCCATCTTTCCCAGGACTTTTTGATGAGTGTATCCCTTTTAGAGCTAGTTTTATCTCCTCTTCCTTCACAGGGTGTATCAACACTGCTTGGTGGCTTTGGCTTAATTTCCCTCCATAATCTGCAGTGCTTCTGTCAAGCTTCCTAGTTATAATTTTGTTTCCAAATTGCTACTTAAAGTGCCTCACCAGTTCAGCTTTAATTTCCCCTTGGTCTGTCAACACCTCTTCTCTGGTTTTAAGTGTGATAATATTGTTCTTCCTTTGTCTTGTCTTCATGGCCTCATAAAACAGGCTGGAAGGTCTATTTCCATCACAAAGCCATTGTAGCTTTGATTTCTGCCGCAGGAACCTGTATTCTGCCTCTTGCACATTTTCTAGCTCTTTTCTAGCTTTACTCTCCCTTTGCTGCTTTTCTAGGGATAAGGGATCATCATTCAGCTCCTCCACAATGGACTCCCATTCCTTTGATTTCATCTTAAATTTTTCATCAATAGCTCCAAATCCCTCTTGTTTAGGTTTGCAAGTGGTCTTTGTAAAGCCTTTAACACAACAGCCAAGTCACTTAGAGAGTCCACCTTTATACTACTCTACACTTGTTTCACTGTGCTTTTAAATTAGGGAGAAAGAGAACACCTATTAAAGTATTTGAAATGCCTTCTAGGTTTTTTACTACCCATATCAAACCTGATTATAAGTGGGAGATGGTCTGACATTGCTTCATTTTTCACTTCACGTACTACTTTCTCCAGCTTTCTTATCCATTTCTGATTCACAATTCCTCTGTCCAATCTTCTTATAACCCTTTTAGCCCCAACTCTTCTATTGCTCCATGTATACATACTCCCTGTGGTTTTGATTTCCTCTAATTTAAGAACTTCCACAGTGTCCTGAAAATCTTCTTTCTCATTTTCCTCTACTGGAAGACCTCCAACTCTATCATTGAATTCCAGTGGAGAGTTGAAGTCACCTGCAATCAGCCATGGACTGCTCCTTCCTTCACAACTTTTCATGAATTGCCAGAGGGGCTCTCTTTTCTATCCTGTATTAAAACCATACACTATAGTGTGGAAGCAGCTCATCTTTGAGGTTTTAATCAGCACCTCAATATTCATCCAATGTTCTCCCTTACTGAATACTTTGACCTCAAAAAGGTCCTTCCTCCACATCACCCAGATTCTTCCATTATCTGCCACTTCCACATTTGTCTCATACTCCCACTCTAACCCCAAACTCTTCCAAACCTCTTTTTTCTTTTCCTTTTTTGATTTATGTCTCTAGTAATCCCAGCAAACCAATATTGTTATGCAGACAGACTTTCTTGATTATGTTGTGCTTACTAGACTTATTCAAACCCCTTACATTCCATATCAGCCAGTTACTTTCCATCTGGAGGTTTATCCTTCAAATTCCTCTCCCTAATACCACCATTCTTCTCAGTTCCTAGCCTTGCTTCTGCAGCTACTTCATTATGCTCGGCTTGAACTCCAGCTTGTCTTTCAGTTCTAGATTCATGTTCATCCTCTTTCTGCCTTACTGGAATATATATCTTCCTGATTCTTTTTTCTTTTCCCACCTCCATTTCTGCCTTTCCTCTACATTCACTCTTGGAGTGACCTAGTTGATTGCATTCCATACATTTCACTGGCTTCTATTCATAAATCACTTTCTGTTGCATAATTACTCTATGCTCATTTAGGTACAGGACCTTTTCAGGTATGTCATCTCTTATTTCCACTTCCACCACAATCCTTGCATATGCCAGTCTGTCTTTTTGTTATGTAGCTTTATCCAGACAAATTGGCACACATATGGGGCTTACAATCTTACAAATCAACTTTGGCTGCCAATAAGCCGTGGGGAGATTTGGTAATTGAATCCATACATGTATCTTTGCAGGTTTGGAGAAATAAAATTTAGCATACCAGGGATTTACCACAATCGGTTTACCATCAAAAAATACAGTACCAGCCTCAAAAATATCATTTCTAATATCCAGACTCATCAATTTTACCAAGTATACGATTCTATCAAGCATCCATACTTTCGTTATTTTCTTTCCCCAAATTCTAAAAAAAAATCCTTCAATTACCTTGAATGGAGGATTAGCGCCTAGAATTCTGCAAATAATCGATGTGCTCCACTGCTATGAGCTCTCCTCCACCTCTTCCAGGGTTATTTCTCCCATCTTCAGTCCTTCCACTTCAACCGGTTCATAAAATTTGACCTCTTCTTCATCTCTATCAAATAGAATAATCCATTTCAATTCTTCCCCCATTTCTACTTGTTCACCCCATGAAAATCTTTTGCCATTGTTTCCTCTAGAGCTTTCGCCCTCCGCATATTGTTTGCTCTTCCCTGGTAAAGTCATCCCACTGGATTTCCCATCCACCTCTGATTTCTTCGCACTTACTTCAGCCAATTTTGTAGGGCTCTTGCTCATACTTTTCCCTCCACTCAAAATCCCCTTTATTTCCTCTTTAGGCTCTTCACGATTTTTCTCCGATTCAATCTTCTCCTCTGCATCTTTTTTGTTCGACATGACCACTGATTTCTTCCCCAAATTTTTCCTTCCCGTTCGACCCATGGGCGACAGTGTTCATAATCCACCAGAATCAAGAAGAAAAAATTGGCGCCGAAAACACATAGTTCAAGGTGGATTCAAAATGGCCTCCTTTAATATATACTATAGATATAATATAATATAACTTGATGAAACAATTTTTAATGTTATCACTTATCATTGATATGTACTAAAATAAGTCATTTCTAATGGTAATTAACAAAAACTAAATGAAATCGTACAAGAAAAATTGCAAATAAAATTTATAGAATATTAATAAACAATTGGAAGAATTACATGTAAAATCTTTCAGAACAATATCTATTATTTATAATAAATAATTCTATATTGATTTATTTTCTCAAAATTAAAATTTATTAGAAACACTTGTATGAATAAAAAAATTACTCCATCTATTATTTTACATGTTTAACATATTAATTTTAAATATTTTTTAAGGAAAATTAAATTGCGTGGAGAGAATTGATTACAAAGAGGAAAAAAAGAATAAAAATTGTTCACTTATTGTCATGAAATGGAATTTGATAATATCAAAAAGGTATATCAAAATGGAAAATGTATCAAATTTAAAATAAGTATTGTAAAAAAATAAGTATTATGAAAGAATGTGCATCCTCATAAATATGATAGTATAATTAATCATTAATTGAAAGATTTAAAGTATTTAAAAAGTATTAAAAAATTTGGGGGAAGAGACTTGCATTGGAAATTGGGGTTTAACTTTTTAAAAAATTATTTGAATCAATTTTTAAACTGACATGGAAAATTGTGCCAGTGACACGTGGTAAAAATCATGTGTGAATGACATGTGGCCAAAAATGGCCTCCTTTAATATATACTATAGATATGAAAGATTTAAGTCTTGGGAAAGACAGTTTTCCATAAAGTTATGGAAATACGAGATTTAATTAGAATAATAAAATGTAAAAGATTCTAGTTGCAATATTATAATTTATTATTCAACATGTATTAATTATAAAGTTTATGAGTCTGTCTCTTGAAAGATATTATTTCCATAAGTCATTGAAAAACCAAGGTTTAAAGTGTAAGTTATAAGAAATAAAGATAAAATGTTCGGCTTGTATGAATCGGGTTATAAACTTTATAACTACTACATGTTGGATAATAGATTTTTAATATTGCAACCAAAACTTTTTACCTTTTATTATTATAATTAAACTCCATCTTTCCATAAACCTGCGGAATGACAGTCTTTCCCAAGACTTTGCCAAAGTTTATTACCCGATTCATGCAACCCAAAAATTTTATCTTTATTTTTTCCAATTTGCATTTTAAACTTTGGTCTTTCCATTGCGTATGGAAATACCGTCTTTCCTTAAGCAATGAACTCTGGGTTTTGTTGTCTCGGGAGGGAAAATATTTCTTAGAGTGATCTTATAACTGATAATTACTTTGATCCAGCTTAATGGGTGCCATTTTTGTTTTTTTAAACCGTCAAGTTAGTTATTATTATACATGAAAAAACAGATGATTCGTGAGAATACAGTTTTTGTCTGATCGTGTTTCGTAACGACTAGAGATCTATCTATTTTATTGTGTAACATCTATAAAATAATATAACTAAAATATGTATTTTCTTAACCATGTGTCACATTTGGTGGAATTTCTCGATGCGTCTTGATGTGTTGCATGGCATTTTCGTAGTCTATTCCTAAGACAATGTGCATACGATTACTTGTCACTGCCTTCCTAAATGCATTGTGGATTGCATATAGATTGTTTGCTTGGGTGACAGTGTATAGATAGACTTAATACCCTGTCATCTGCGTTGGTTCTTAGGGTTTTTGTGCACCACGTTGTCACTACATTGGTCATGCACTCATGATATGTCGCATTTGTAGTGATTATTGTCCAATCTGTGTACTGATGGTCTTTTGTGCATCCCGATGTCATCCATTTGAGTTGGATATTTCCAGATGTCCCACATTTCCTCCGTCGATATGCTTGGGACACTCGTGCTTGTTCATTTTAGTTGTTTGACTTTCTTGCAACCCCTGTCAGACACTCAGAGCTTGAATAGTTCCCTTTATATTAGCTGACATATGTTCGATGGTTGATGCATCCTTATGCACTAGATTTCCTACATAATAAGGAACACCGGATTTCTTTATTGGGAATAGTGTTCCAACCAGTGGCATCCTCCATTGTTTTTATGGGAAATTCCTTGCATTTAATGCTCTTTTAGATCTATTATATTATATGAAATCAGCATTTCATTAGGTGAGCATCAATTTTCAATGGTTTAGGATCTGGTCCCGTTCACGTGTTTTCTTTCTTGTTCAATTCCGAGTCATCCAAATTTCCCATAGCTAGCTACTGGTATGTTAGAATTTGGGGCTTCCAAGTCGTCGTTATTGACCTGCACGAGGTTACTGCAACTTTGAGGGTTCAATTTACGAGACAGTTTCAATCTAAGCCTGAGTTATTCAATTGGACTTCCAAGCCGCCTTTTTTTTACTTGCAAAAAAACATCTTGGAATTTAGAGGTTTCAACTTCAAGCCACTAGGCTTTATTGACTATCAAGTTTTTTAGGCTTTAAATTTTCTAAACTGAGCAGCTGTCAGTCCGGGTTTCTTCAAGTCAAAGATCTCTGAACAATCGCCTTTTTGGAATCTTCAAGAGTCTCCCAGTTCACTTGCTTCCTTGCCAAAAACATTCCAATAATATTGGGGCCTTCTGGAGGGATGCATTGACATGACTCAAGAATGGTGTTGGATTTTTGCACAAACATTCAAGTTTATCGGAAAGTTATTTGTTTTATTGTTTTTGTTGACTCAGCTACGTCGACATTTTGCATCGCTGGATTATGATAGGTTGTTTTTCTACAAAATAAACCTGCTAACTTATCAGATTTAAATTCAAGTATAGAGTAGCTAAAAGATAAAAGAATCTCATAAAACTACATAAAATATGTGTATTAACATACACCCAATCAAACATTCTCACAGTTAGATCGTGCTTGCCCTCAAGCATGTAATACCACAAAATCATTAGCAAAACAAAATATTCCCACAAAATCAAATCAAGCAACCATCACTATGAAACCAACCGTCTCACCACAAGATAAATTCAAGAATTTCAACACAAGTAATGTCTTCTCAACTCTGTCAAAATCGGGTAAACGGTCATTTAATTTCTCACATATTGCGTTCACTCACACTCCCTACTCTACTCCATAGAACAGCTCACAATAAAAATATAAGTATATAGCATTATATTAATAAGTGAAATATCATTCAAAATTTTGCACAGGTCGGGATGGACTTCCAAAAAAGTTCTAACATGGCTTTAGTACATAAAATCAAGGAGGGATCTAAAGGAATTCTAAGTTTTAAACTAATAAAAAAAATCACGTGCATGCAACTCATGAACTCCAATAACAAGAATCCTTCCATCAAACTACCCATCAAAATAGCCCACCACAAATCATTACCACGTCATATCAATCTCTCTTTCTTTCTTTCTTTTTCTTTTTTTCCCTCTTTTTTTTGGACTGGCACCATCATCACTTCACTTTTTATTTCTGGTACTGATACTCACTTTTTTAACAAATAAACTATTTCAGAATCTCTCCTCATTCTGCCGAACTATACCATCAAAATAAGCAACTCTCTCCAGAATCATCGTTCAATCTTCCAATAACCAATTAAAATAGTACTTTTTCGTAATCAAGCTCAAAACAATTATTTACAATCAAATTCTTCATAAAACCATACTTTCCATCCATGCATATCATAGCATAAGATTTAAAGTACAATGCATAACTCACCATCATCATATATAGACTTACATAAACATGGGGTTAGATGAAATAAGATGGCTCAAAAGGCTTTAGCTAAATATATTTGGAGTTAAATTTCAAAGAAGGGTCAAAGCTCAGATTGGCTCACTAAGGGTCAAAATGTAGGTAGGAAATATTTACGAAGGTCAAAAGGGGGTTAATCCTAGTGCCTCCTTCATCCTTGCAAAAAATATTCAAATATAATCCATATAACATGTTATAACTCGTACACTCGACAAAGAAGGGTGATGTGGAGAATGCTCCACTTGCTCAAAATCTCACTTTACTTGGTTAATATGAAAGTATACCCTTTTTCGTCATCCAAAGAATCATTTTAAAACAATAACTTATGCATATACATTCTTGAATTCACCATTTTACCATAAACCCATGTTCCACAGTGAAATCAGCTCAATTCAATTCATAAGAACATTTTATCCATCAACACAAGAACAATTTTCCCTTGATTTTTAAAAAATATTTAGAATTTTTTCACAAATTTCTGCATAAGGAAAATTCAGCATGATCATCCACACAATCACTCTCCCCACGTTTAAACTCTTGTTTGTCCCCAAACAAATATAAAGTGCAAAAGGAATAACATTTTATCTATAAAAATCTCCAAACAAATCAAAACATGCAAGCACGCTATAACATAATAAAGTAAATAAATTGGGTTGAGAAAGAACTGAGTATGGGAGCAACAAAATTCTTCAATTTCAGCAATTTTGAATACACTGCACCCCTCCCATGCGGCCAAACAAAATACCCAGTCGTGCTTTATTTATCTTAATTCACGCAACACTTAAGGTCACAACTATCAAAAAATAATTGAAAATATAAAAACAAATCTTTATTCGATTTTCTTCATTTTCTGGATTTTTAAAAACATTTTTAAAATAAAAATAACAATTCAAACAAAATCAAGGTTCAAGAAAGAAGGAGGGGGGAATAAAAACATTAGGTTTCCTCCCAATAAGAGCTTCATCTTAATGGTCACGAGTTTGACTATAATTCCTGCCTAGACATATGTGGGGATTGCGAGGCAGATTTCAACCACCTCTGTCTTCTCAAATGGACTCTTCCACTTCGACTTTAACTTCCTACGATTATAACTCATCTCGGTTTGGAATGAATGTAATTCCTTCCCAACTCAAAAATTTTTCCTCCTCAAGTGTCGAAAGAGTCTTTCCTCCTCATACTTGCCTAGATCTCTGTTAATGATCACTGAATGCGTTTTTCCATTGTCCAAATATGCATATTTTAGGTGTAAAGGAAGAGAATTAGGTTCCAACTTTGAATTCTGCAAAAGTGAGAGTAAAATTTTTTTGGGGGTTTCCTATTTTGCCGAATGGGAGATGTCCAATTTTTCTAAAATTGTGTACTGAGGTTGCAGGGACAAAATTGAACCATCCGAATATTTATTAATGTCATCCTACCTTCATACCGAGGCTTTTCTAACTCAACCTGCATGGAATTCGTTTCAAGAGAATCTTGGACAAAAGGATAAAAAGTATCTGTGAAATTCACATGTTCCATAACCGGAGAATTTTTAATATCATCAAAAGTATTGAAGGTAGCAGTCTCTCCATTAAATTCACAAGTTAGAGTCCCCAAATCAACATCAATCTTTGTCTTAATAGTTTTCATAGTTGGTTCCCCTAACAAAATATTACTTGATGTGAGCTACCCATATCAATTAGGGATGACAATGAGGCGGAGGGGGGGGGGGGTACCGATTATGTTATCTTCATATCCATGCCTCCTAAAATTTTCATACTTATACCCGCCTCATTACCCATGACTGGTACAATATTAAAATCCACCCCCGCCCATCACTCACTTGGGTCTCCATAATCGCTTCAAATCCATTTTACTCACCCCATTTATATCTCCGAAAAAAACCTAAATTTTACTTTAAAATTATTAATTTTACTTAAAAATTATTAATTTTAATATTAAAGTTCAATAATATTTACATGAAAATATTATAAGTAAAACATGTACATGATGGATAAATAATAGTTCATTATATAATAAATTAGTGTGTACATAGCAGGTATAGTGGGGGTGGGCGGAGGTGGGGCAGGTATGAACTAATATCTATGCTTGATCCACTACCCATGTCGGGTATCAATATCCATACGTATACCCGCCTCACCCCCACAAAAACTACATCCATATCCACCTCATTGGGGCGGATGCGGGCAGAGCTCCACCAAAACTCCGCCCCACTGCCATCCCTAGTGGACTGTAAGTTGGGATGATCTTTTGCGACTTCTTCTTGCACGAGTCGTGCGGATCTGCACAACCCATGTCTTTCAAGTCTTGAATCTTCTTTTCCTCGCTACAGGTTGACCGCTGATTTGATTCGAAAGTTCTTGTAATCGATTTTATAGCTCTCGCGAAGACTAATCCCATGATGCTGTTCTTAAGTGCTAATTCTTCTCAGATCTTTCCCAGAACTTATTTCCAACTCTCAGATCATTCTTCATCCGCTACTTTGCCCTCCTTCTTTAATATATTTTCTACCACTTTTATGTGACTTTCCTTCTTCTACCGTTCTTGTGAATGACTTTTCTCAATATTCTACCATTATTAGAATGACCTTCTCCATGATGGTCTCTAAATAAGCTCACAAAACAAGCAGAAATCGACCAAGTCATAGAGGTAAAACACAGTAGCTACTAAATTCTTACAAAATAGGGAAATTAGGGGAGAAAACCACATAAGGTGATTCTAACCCCCCTATTTGGTAAAACACCTAATAAACTAACTATCCACCAACAAAAATATCTAAAAAGTCGTGTTAAATGTTTAAAGAAAACATGTATTTCCCGTCTCTCACCAGGTGATGTGACTAGACCCATCACATCATACTTTGTTCTTTAGTCTCTTTTTGGGCTTAATACATGCAGGTTGGGCTGTTTGACCCAAACCCTATTATTTTGTTTTTGTAATGTTACTTTTCTTCCATGGGGTATATAACAGGGAGGGGGTCCAAAGCCCCCGTAGAGAGAGCATAGCCCAATAGAAGAAGCAGGTCCATATCCAGAAAAATAACCTCCTAAAATTCACACAACACAATCTTCTCTCACATTGGCGAATCAATATCCTCTTCACTCCCCCAAAAGCCAAATTTATATTTTCCGTCTTAAGTTTGTCCCCTGCCTCAAAGTCGGAAACTATATAAGCACTCAACCCATAGATTTAATCGCCTAACCCCCACTCTCCCACCCCCGCGTGCATTACACTGCCCAAAAGTCACAAGCAGGCCCCATGGCCCAAACTCACAATCCTACTTGGCGCGTGGACGCATTACTCGTTCAACGCGCTTCGGGGAAACTTTTGCCCTAGTCGCCTGCGCTTCTTTCTCTCTCTATATTCATCCACCCCGACTATGAAGAAGGCGAACGAACCACCGCCTCCGTCTACGTCTCCGATCATTCGCTTCCATCCTTTTCCGTCTGCCGTCGATCCGGTGCAGCTACTCTGGCCGATCTCTCCGGCGCTCCTATCTGGTTCTCCGATTCTGTGTTTCTCGGTGAGCCGAGCTGTTATTTTGGCTGTATGATTAGATCTGTATTTATGCTGTTTATTCGAAATTCCTAAATTTGTCAATTCATCTGATTTTGAAGGTCAACGATGGAACCGATGGATATAGTCGGCAAAGCAAAAGAGGACGCTTCTCTCCCT
>JAULKM010000010.1:8531028-8551078 GCA_032355605.1 Rubia tinctorum
TGATAGTTCAGACAGATTCATCAACATAGGTTATGGAGGAATTTTAACTCAAGTACATTCATCAGTAGAATCAATAATTAGATATCATTCAGGATTATGGATAGGAGCACAAGTTAATTATTCAACGGTTAAAAAAGAAGTTTTATCAATAGTCTTATGTATTTCAAAATTTCAAGATGATTTATATAATAATTTTTTTATTAAAAATTAATTGCAAATCAGCAAAAGAAATTTTACTAAAGGATGTTAAAATTTTAGTTTCAAAATAAATTTTGGCTAGATGGCAAGCTATACTTTGAGTTTTTGATTTTTCATATTGAGTTTATTCAAGGAAAAGATAACCTTATAGGAAAACATGAGTAAATCCACCAGTTCAAGCAGCTCTTCAAAGTCAGCTCGAGATTATGAAATGAAGGATACTATTCCAAAGCCGCTTACACCAAAGGTACCCACATCAGACTCCTCCCCCCCTTTATTTATTCCAATGCGGCTCAGACTCCATATTCCAGACTCATCAATACACCCATATTAAAGCCCAATTACATAACACTTACCCCAAATAATCCAAAATCAAACCAACCATCTCAACAGACTACCCAATCATTTCAAACAACTACTTCAAAAACCACAGTCAAATACCTATTTCCTGAAACCAAGCCCATAATACATATTACTTACCCATTTTCAAACAGAACCTGATATTCCACAATTAAAAACATTTGTTTCCAGTATATTTCTGCAACAATGCCAATGGCTAGCAGATGATATTCAAAAGACCCAGAATTTCTATGAACTCATTTTGGTAGATACTCATTCCATAGATATTCAACATATCCAAAATAAAAATGATCCAACCCGGATCGATTATTCAAAAGTTCATATTAAGAAAGTATTAAATCCCAGACAGTTTTCCAACATTCATTCTATGACAAAATTCTCAGTCCATTATACTCCCCAAGGATTCAATTATGCAGATTATATTGTAGCTTGGTATAGAACTTTTTTACTTTAAATCTTTTGACTATTCTTGGTTTATTAATTTCCACCAACATTTCAACAAGGATATTCCTATTTTGTTCTATGACTGGTTCTCCAGTTTTGGCCCAATTCCAGAAATTTACCCCCCGAAAATATTAGAAGGATACAACACATTTTTAGAACTTAGCAAAATGGAAAAATTCAAAAACCACTATTCTTTCATTGTATATTTAGGGTGCCATGGATTTTTTCCTGGAGTTTTCAAATCCAGCAAATACTTCCAGAAAACCCATGTTCACTAGTCAGGTAAAACAAGGTAAAATGGTGGAGTAACTACAAGGCAGATTTCTGCTCATCAAAGGCAGTTAGTTACCCACTACATTCAAACGAGATAAAAATTAAAAATTCAATATAATAAGGCAGATAGTATTTAGCAGGTTCAATGTCCAGTCCAGATGCCACACATGTCTTATTCCAGCCCAGTCCAGATAGCAATGCAACATGGCAGTCAACAGTTGGCCATTCAACCAGTATCCTGCCCAACAACATCGTCTCATTCAAAAAACTCGGTACCAGTCAAGCAGAAAATAGAAGAAGATCAAGATTTCAAGGATATGATAGAATTATACAAGAAGATCAAGAAGAAATGAAAAATAAAGACAGAAGAACCCAAAAAAGAAGATTATGAAGATCCATTCGGAGGCTCATTGGGCCAAGACCCATTTGACATATGATGTAAGCAATGACGTTCAAGAAACAATCATTCAAAAAGAAGATACCAGAATTCCGCTCAAGACCCACTCAGAGGCAATTAGGCAAGAAAGTCAAAACAATCAACAAGTGGTGGGACCCAAACTCCACTCCGAACTTCAATCCTGGATTTCAAGCATCCGGACTTCAATTCTGGACTTCAAGCATTTTATGCAATGTAATAGGATAGGAAATTTGTATAAATAGGCAGCCTCATTTTCATTAGAAGACACGCTGAAATCAGCCCCTTCACTCTCTCCAATCTCCTCAATTCTAAGATATGATTAAACCTCCCATAGTTTATCAGTTTCTTCAAACCCATATTTAGAAGCCTCAAACTTGTATTCAATTCAGATAATTAACTCAATAATCAAGGTATTTTCAGATTATTTACTATTTCTGTTTATCTGTTTTTACTGTTCGCTTTTACTGAATAATTTTACAATTTACTAAATAAGTATTTAATTTAGTTCCTGGTTTCATTTCATGTTGATTCCCTATATGATGGAATCATGGAAGTTATGGAACTGATTTATTGAAAGAAAAAAAAAGAAATTCGCGGGTCTTATTCTGATCTATTTCGGGTCATAAGAAAATTTTGGGTCTGAGAAAACAAAACAACGCACTATCCATCTCCGGTCCCTAACCCTGCGCGCCTCAGTCCTCCTCCGCCTCAGTCCATCTCCAATCGCTAAACCTCATCAGTCTTGCTCCGCCTCTGTCCTGCGAAGCCTCTGCCTGCACTACCTCTGGTCTCTGAACTTCAGCTATCTGTTCGAATCGGTATAATCACTGGCTGATCAATTAATTATTGATGTTCATTATGTTAATCTTTTCTCCAATTTTCCACTCGTTGATTGTGTGCTTGTTTGTGCCCGCTTTGTTCTTCTATGTAGCATTTGAAGCTCAACAAATTAGTGATTGACTACTCTCCAATTCCGACCTACGACGACTCTCCGATCAGGTTTGACGACTCTCTGACCACCAGCCACTTCTAATTCTACCCATCATTATCATTGTATTGATGTAAATCCAGTTTAGGTTTTGTTATTTGGTGTGGACTGTAGGCAAGGTTTTGGTTGTCAATATAGTTTTTGTTTAGAATGATTTTTTTTAGAACTTTAGAGCATAAGCCCTATTATTCTAATGTTAGAATCTTATTGGAATTTATTGGTGATATTTTAGCTTATACTCCTGTGTCGTCGCAGTCTCTGTTAATTGACTTGGATCACTGTGATATAATGTGAAGGTAGAGTAGCAGAATAGGCTGAAGGTGCATAGGTGTTTTACCTTTTTTTTTTCTTCTAATTGATGAAGTTGGTATTTTTTCCCCTCTTAGAGACTATATCTCTGAACTACAAGTAAATAAAGGTTAACATTGAGGACAACAAGACGAATAACAAAGAGAAAATAAACCTGGTGCAAACCATGACGGTGGCAACTATTGGGTATACAACACCGGGTGAATTTATAAACTTTCTAATTAATGGTTGTGGCTTTAAGGCCAAAAGTGAGAAGTTTGGATATCTTTGAAGACTCTGGTGAGGAATCTCTGCTGCTGCATCAAGGCCGGAGCATTGGTCAAATGAGGTATCGCGATCTAGTCTTGCTGGTCGGCGCAGAGGCAAACTTCTGTTTGTTCATGAGTACATGCCTAATGGCTGCATTGATAGTTGTTTGTATGGCCCTAACAAGGCCTTTCTGAACTGGGATCAGAGGTTTTTGATTATACAAGGCATTGCTCCAGGTTTATTCTACCTCCATGAAGAATGGAAGCAAGTTGTGATCAATAGGTATGTTAAGGCCAGGTGTGGTTGATGATTATGGTCGTTTCACATTATGGTTTTGTACCCGCTACTGGTGTTTTGGTTGTGGGGTATTATGATAGATTTGTTTCAAGGTTGTGTTTGTTGGTTGATAAGTCTTGGAAGACTCAGTTAGCTGTTGTGGCTTGCCCTTCTGTTGCTGCCAAGATGGAAGAGATCCAAGTTCCCCTTGTTTTAGACATCCAAGTTAAAGATAGGAAATCTCTGCTCGAGTCCAAAACTATTCAGAGAGCAGAGCTATTGGTGATGTCTACCCTTGAATGAAGATGATGTTAGCGACGCCTCTTTCGTTCGTTGATTACATTATTGGTGCGTTATCTACCGTCTGTGATTGCTATTGCTGCAATGCTACATGCTGTGAAAGATTTTGACCCTTATAGCTAATGGAATAATAGACTTAATTCATGGATGCTCTTAAAGTCAACAAGGATAAGTAAAGTGAATGATGTATGTTCATTAAGAAGTTAGTAATTGATCAAGGCAGCATTCACCTTCTATCCCCCAAGCGCAATCGTGAGCCAATGCCAGGTAGCCCCAACAGAGTCATTGATGCGTGTTTTAGCTCCGAGAGCTCTAATGAATCTTGGGGTACGATCACCTGACAAGGTTGTAGGTGCTTTAGGTATAGTTTATGGGTGCTTGAAGTGTAGATTAAAGGTGCTTTTATGTTATATTTTTAAGGTGCTTTAAGTGTAGATTGAAGGTGCTTTATGTTATGTTTGTGATTGAAGGTGCTTCACTTATTAATTGTAGATGCTTTCCTCATCAATTATAGGTGCTTCAAGTGTAAATTCAAGGTGCTTTATGTTATAGTTTGTAGGTGCTTTAAGTGTAGTCTGGATAGACTACCACCGGAGCCGATACTATGATCTCGGAGACATGATCAGTAAAACAATCCCTGCTGCAAGAAGGCAGATTGCAACGTAATTTTGTTCTTTACAGTTACTTGTATACTTTCTTCTTGATTCATTTTCTTGTTTTGGTCGTTTGATTTTTTGCATTGTTGGCATGTTGATAGGGTGTGTGGATTACTTGATTTTTGTGGTCCAAAAGATATATTTTCGGAGTCGGTATAGGAAGTTCATAGTTAAAGTTGGTATTGTATTGTGTTGATTGGCAACCAAGCAATGTAGAAATGGATTGTTTCTCCATTTGTATTTTGTCTATTAGAAAATAAGTAGCACATCTAATGATTCCCCTATGAACCCTTGCCCTTCTACTGTGTTTTGTTTTGTGGTTGAATAAGTTGATATTGAGGCTATGAACACTCGAACTTATCTTGAGTTTAGAAAACTGGAGGAAGTATCCTTCTCTTTGTATTCAGATTTTTAAAATAGCAAATAAAGAACACTATGTTTACCCAAAAAGAAAAACGTTGCAACAAACACAGAAGAAAGCAACAAGCATTAACCAGTACCCCGCCAAACTACTTCAGCAAGTATCAGGTTTAGTTATTCACAACATCTACATCATCATCGATGTTCCTAGACCATCATTTATGGCGGAATTATAAAAAGGTAAAAGATTTTAGTTGCAATATTAAAAATTTATTATGCAACATGTAGGAGTGATAGGTCTATGACCCGATTAATACAACCCGAAAATGTTATTTTGATTTCTTCAAATTTACAGTTGAAACCTTGATCTTTCCATAACTTATGGAAAAACCGCATTTCAAGGACAGACTCATTATTTATTGGTAGAATAGAAGCAGCATGCGAAGAAAGGCATCAAGCTGGGAGTATCAGCGACTATAGTATGAAAACCTGTCCCTTCGATGGACTCGTTTCCCGCCAATGCCTCGACATCTCAACTCAAAGAGCTACCGTGGTGTTGAAAACATACCCTAATCCCCCTCTCTATATCCCACTCTCTTTTTTCTTTTACTCGGATATCTTCATCTCAACTCCAAGAACGTCTTTTACAACTTCATATGTCACAAACACAATTGTTATTGATGGAACCACCTGGATATGGTAAAGCAAACCCATAAGATAAGAACATTCGTACTTAAGTAACTTGTTCCGGCTTCTAGTCGCAGGCTGTGGTAAAGAAAAACAAAGAAGAAGAAACCTAGGTAACATGACTAGATTGATAGGCTAAACAAACTAGAATCCCACAATGTTCCCAAACTGATCATCGGATCAATGAGAGCGGGGGTTGTTACTTCATCCAGAACAATAACTCCATCTCTTTGTGTGATTCTACTGGATTTCATGAACACCTTAAATGCATAACACGACGTGCTCCATGCTTCTTGATACATGGAATGTGAAAATTTAGTCCTCTTTCTCTTCCTATCTGTTTCAGGTATGCTCGACGAAGTCCTTGCGCAATTAAGAGATGGAGTCACCAAAGTAAAGGGTTCATGAAACCACTGCGAAGATTCGTTGGAACCATAGGTGGACGGTGGATAACTGGTCTCAAAGCTCCGACTTATCTCAGAGAACATGTGCTGTAACTCCTCCAAGCTGTACACTTCATTCTGCTTTGGCAAAATCTAAAGGTTAGAATCAACAGAATAGCAATGCTTCACCATCCAGATCATTCATGCACTTAAGCGGAACCTTAACTAGTGCATCACTTATTGATTGCTACTAACTTAACAGATAATGTACCACCATAACAAAAACAGAACAACATACATAGCTCTGAACAAAGATTATTGATAATGAATTTCATCCTCATCCTTCCTTATTTGCTAGTAATAGATAATCCATCCACCGTTCTCATTTTAACTCGGTAATTTCAGTAATTGGTCACGATTCCATTAATTGTCCTACAATCTAAGATTCGAAGACGCGTTTCTTTCCTTCAAAGCAGTTATTGCTTGGATACCGAATGCCATAGTTAACAATGTTGTATAAGAAAACAAAAAGATGGTTTCATGATCAGTATCTCTCGTATGAATGACATTATCAACAAGAGACATTGTTTCTTGCAAAAAATCACCAAATCCCTGCAAAAATATTATAGAAGTATCGGAACACTATTTACCCTAGCTGTAATAACCAAAAATCCAACATAGATAATCTTAATCTTGAAGAAGATACAGTCGAACAATGCACTTACTTCATCAGGATCATAAAGACCCATGTCAAACATTGTCCTCTTGCTTCTATCACAAAACACTGCTCCATCCAAAACACAAAACAATGATCAACAACATCTCAGTAAAAGAAACTGCAGAAAGAAAGCAAAAACCTATTTTAAAAGTCACAAAAAACATATATTCACTCAGTATACCAGATTTGGGGAAAGAACCACATAACATACCAGAATAGGCTCGCTGGAATCTCCATTTCGCTTCACCTTACAAGTACGGCGTCCCGGTCCACTTATCGGGATGCCATTGCATAGCAAGATTTCTGTAGGTAGCCTTATATTGGCTAAAACTCTAATCTACGAATTCCTAACTCAGGTGCACAAGCTCCATAAGAACTCTTAACTTCATCAAGGATTATAGCCTCCTGATGAACTCAGCTCAAGAGTGACTCTATCAAATGCTAAATCCGAACCTGAGTTGCCTGACTCAGTTTCCTCCCCAACAATAGCTCCAATAAAATCTAGCATAATTAGAGTGGCGAGATGAGCTCGTCATTTGTGGTTCAGAACCGAGTTTGATCAATAGTATTTACGGAATACCAAACCTTCAATGGAAGTGGTTCAATCAATGAACAAGATTTTGAGTAACTAGAGCAACAAATTTGAAAATTTCCATCTCCAATATTCACAGAATTTGAGTAGCTATCATCTCAGATAGGGCAAATCGGAGGAGTAAGAAAATCCAAAGGCCACAATCGATAAGTTCATGTCACCACAGATCGCCGAAGAGGTGTCGAAGAATAACATTGGACTGAAATTAGGAGCCATTTCTAAACGACCCGCGACAATGACCCGCGGACTGATCTTATTTATTTTTAATTAAAAATAATAACTGAACATTAAATTAGAACCATTAAATTAAATTGATTAATGGTGGAGATTTATTTTCACATAAGTGATTGTTCTCATCTAAAATAGGCGTTCTTACATGATCCCAATTATATATATATATATATATATATATATATATATATCCATCTTTATATACATAGACCCTTAGAAAAATATCTCTTCTCTTGGACGATCGCTCTTACCACTATCTACTTAGTTGTAGGTATGACGTAATGGAGTTATAAATTGAATATTTATAAGAATTATGTTGACGACCTCCTAAAATGGAGCGCCTTACATATATTTTCATGAATTTTTGAACCAGCATAATGTTATCTGAAATACTCATGCCTTCTACAAAGCCTACCTGATTGGAATCAATAATATTGGTAGCACGGATATTCTTGTAGCAATTGCTTTTGTAATCGTCATTTAGAAGATATTACTACAAGAAATTGGTCTAAAATCTTCTACTTTTAGATTGCTTATTTCCTTCAGAATTAAGGAGATGGATATATAATCGATCTGCTTCAATATTTTTTTTTGTTTTTTAAGAAAAATTCCAATGTTGATTTTCCTTATTGTTTCCCATTGTTACTTAATAATGTCGTTGTACATCCATCAAACCCAGGTGTCGTATAATTTTTAATTAAAAATAGAGCATCTTTTATGTCCTTCATATCGACTCACGCACTCAAATGTACAACTTGATGTGCATATATTCTCGGACACTTCTCAATTAATCACAGATCAATGCCAATTTAATCCCTTGTTACACTAAATAGTCGTTTGTAAAATTCTACAAGCATGCTGCATTTTTCCGAGGCCGAAATAATTATTCGATCATTCGGATCCGTGATCCCATGTATTGGTCATCCTTTTTGGGCTTTATGGTGCCCATGAAAATAAGATGTCCCTCTCGCCAAAACTAAGTGATTAATTTTAGCTTTTTGACCAAGAAATTTAGCTTTCATCTCTTAAAGAAAAACCACCTGCTTCTTCTTCATCATCATCATCATTATCACTGCTCTGAACTTCTTTGTAGTATTAATCACATCAAATATTTCCATCTCCGAGTTGTACTCTTTGCTCACCCTTGCTTCACTTTCTGAGATATGGCTGCAATTATTTTTTTCCCCGAGATTTTTAATAGCCTTTTCATCAATTTGATCCTTCTTATAAGTTGGCATTTCTTGCATTCCTTGTATTCTTTCTCCCACGTCCACCCTACTACCTCCTTGCAATTGGGATGTACCAGCCACATATGTTGTAATTTGAATGACTTTTATAACCGTCCTCCGTCTTCTTATAAATTTATAACAAACACTACATGATCCTAGATGATTTCATGATCTAAGAAGGTTGTGAAGCATGCTCCTTGACCCCAAAAATCATTATCATGGCTCAATCTAATTTATCCGTTGCGGATGTGTTACTCCTAGTGAATGTTGAGCCCTTGAATTGCGTATCTACCAAGACACACCTTCAACAGACTTTTTAAAAATCTTGCATAAGATACTAAGATTCCACATGCCTTCCCCTTGTTTACAAGATGCTTAATGTATTGTTCAAATCATCTAAAATAATTCAAGGTTGTCGTAGATTCTCCCCACAATAGGGTGTGTTTGGCAAGGCTTATAAGTGTTTTACTTATAAGTTACGTTATTTTTTGGTGCTTAGTGAACATCTAAAAAAGTGCTCATTTTAGAAGCATGAGCTATATTTTGAGAAAAAGTATAAACTAGTCTCCCCCAACTTTTAAAATAATCCAGTTTAGTTTATAAGCGGAACTCCGCTAAACATATCCTATGTCTTTGGCTTCTAAAATAAGCATTTTAAACTAGTAATCAAACATAAATCTGCTTAGCTTATAAGTTAAGCACTTATAAGAGTATGTTTGGCAGAGTTGTGGTTATAAGCAAATATGAATTATTTTAAAAGTATGGGGAACCAACTTCTACTTTTAATCCAAAAATAGCTACTGCTTCTAATATATGCACTTTTTTAATAGTTTGCCAAACATAAAAAACTGCTTAGCCTATAAGTAAAACACTTATAAATCATGCCAAAACACACTTAAAGTCGTGTCAAACACACCCATAATAAGCTCATGTGATAGCACTCTTCTTTTCTGCAATGTACTAAGAGCATATACCACAGTACAAAATAAAAATAAAAATCCATACTAGTAGACAAGCATTGCATTCACATTATTCTAGTACCCCAGTCACTTCAACTCTAAATAATTTATGATTCCACACAACTTAAATCTTCTAATTTTCTAGAATATGAATATTACTAACATTATCCCACCCCTTCAATAAATTCATGAAAATTTCAAAACCCCTATTATCAACTTTAGTTCCTAAGATTCCAAAAAACCAACCTTATGTTCATAGATGAATCTTCTGACTAATATCCATTTTTCAAGAGTCCGGAGACCCATCGTAAGTTCTAGATGGCAAGCTTCATGATTCCATAGAGGTGAGTTTAGACCGATCACTACCACCTTTTTTCTGATTACTCTTCCATGCTGTAATGTTCTTCATGGGAGGTGTTATTGTTGCTTCCTTCTTCCCTTTATTGCCTCTATTTACTTCAACGTGCTTGAATCACTCAGATGTCTCATCAGTTCCATTGGTTGGCCTTTCTCGCCATATATTATTCGAGGTGCTGGTTGATTTCATGATTTTCACTTTTGATTCATCTCATCGTTTGCTTTGTTCTCCTGTCAACTTGAAGTGGTGGGGTTTCAATTTGGTGAGAGATTGATTTGCAATAATCCATGCAAGACTTTGATTGGGATTTTTACCTTTCATTTCCTTGATGTTGTTCCTTCCATTAATCTTTTTAGGACTAATTTTCCAAATAAACTTGTCCTTTTCCTTTTCCTCTTTCTCAGATTCAGATTGTTTCTTAATCATCTTCTTCCTCTAAACATCATCGCCTCATCCTCCTCATTCGGATAATCTAGTGTTCTTCTTCTGAGGAGACTCTATCCTGTGATTCTTTCTTAAATTCACCTTCCCCCTCCTATGAATTGCTTGAATTTAAAGAAGTTAATTTCTCTTTCACCAATGCATTATTAATTTTCCTTCTCTCGTTTGCTGAACTTTCTTTGCCTTTCTCTTCGTTTTAATTTCCATGGTTTTCCATTCCCCTTCCTCCGATTGTTCTTCTTCTTAGCTCTCTCTGCCACCATTGGTTGTTTCCCCTTTTCATATTTTTATGGCCACCACCTCCTTTTTCTTATTCATATTTTCCCCCATTTTTGCCATTTCTCACAAACCGATGTGAAATGGCCAACATCATAGAAAGTTTCGCAATACCTTGCCCAATTTTCCAATTTTACGGGTTGCTCATGCAAAGTACCATCTACACGTGTTATGGTAATGTTGTGGTATCCATATTCATAAGAAATCTTGCAAAATTTTGCCTCCTATCATAAGTCCTAATATCCATGCAAGCCACTGGATGCCAACAAGGTAAAGGAAAGTCAATAAACCTTACCCAAATGTGTGCAATAGCAATCAATCTCATGTCCATCCTTCCATGTTATGACATTTTCTTCATGAAAAGCTTCATACCGAAGATATCATGAGCCCCTCCTTCAAGAACCAAATCCTAATCTTCAGTCAAGTTGAACTTGAATATAGCATAGCCATTCCATTCCATGCTAACAACACAACATTTATTCCAACTTTCCGCAAAGTTTCTTAGCCCTGAAATTTTCCCAAAATTGGCTAGAACAAGTTTCTTAAAATTTAACAAAATCGGCTAGAACAAGTCTAAAGAGGCTTCGTCTCTTTTCCTCCAGAACAAAAGACACAACACTACTGAGAACTCTGTCTGAAAAAAGCATTCATAATGTCATATCAATTCATGTGTCAGACATGGAATAATTGAAAGGCATAAGAAGAATTAATTCCTCAAGGAAAGCGCATATCATGGAAGACCTAACAAAATTAGTGCAACTGGACGAGGCAATAATTCACGTGTGTGCTTTCAGTTGTGCGTGTAAATTCAGTCGTGGATCTCATGTCCCACTTGTGTCCAGCTATAATTATAAATAAATTCCACAAATTATATTCTACTTTATTTACATTTTGACACATATTTACCTAATGTTATGAAAATGCAGTATTTTATGAAACTTTCCCTTATAAATATGATAATAATATTGGACAATAATTAGATATAACTAGTTTCTAGCACAAAAATCAAACACAAACACTAATAGTATTATTGAGTAATAGAAAAGACAATATTTCTTAAGTTTATGGAACAATAAATGTATTTTTTAAATATAAATATTGTTCCATGCAAATTTAACCCTCCATGCAAATCCATTCACTTCCATGAAATTCAAGAAAAATTAAATTATGAACATCCTTCACATCCCTTAAATTCTTCAGAATTTCTTTTACATTTTTCTTATTTTTTTCAAGATTTTTTTCACCTTTGATGCCCATTTTGTTTAGCACTTCCAAAGAGATTTCTACTGCTACTCTGCCATCGTTTCTTCTCCAAAAAAAAAGATGGATATCTCCACTGCTTCATGCAAGTTTAACCCTCCATGGAAATCCATACTCTTCCATGCAATTCAAGAAAAAAGCAAAATTTGCGCATCTTCCATCCTCCCTTAAAATTTTAGAATTTCCTATGTATCTTTCCTTTTTTCCCCTAAATTTTAAAAATCTCGTGTGCCTATTATGTCCAGCACTTTCTAAGAGATTTATGATACTAATGTGTCATCCTTTCCTCTCCAAAAAAATCATGAAAAAAGAATTTCCTGAATCTAGAGAGTGTTTTTGGCACATTAGATTTTTATGTTGTCGCATCACTAGAATATTTAAGGATTTGATGGATTGGAATTGACAATACGCGAAAAGTCTGTGTTGTGGCTAAAAGGATGGCCACTTACACAAAGTGGTGAGGGCGACTATAGAATCACTATGTCTGGTATGCATGGTATATGTATACTCGACCTCAAAAGTTTAACCACGTAATTATTTTGAAGAGCCCTGGGGCATTTTATGCTTCAATGCTCTTCTACAATTGCAAGTAGTTATGTTATTCATTTATGGAGGTCATCAAAGGAGAGTCGTTGGAGTCGTATGATCCTTGAGACTAGCTAGGAGAAGGTCTTGAGACAAAAACAAGGTAAAAGTAGAACTCAAAATTTTGAAGGTCGAACTTCTATTCAAGGTAGAGCCGAAACTTCAAATTTTGATTATATGAAGGCCTTGAATATATTCAAGGTAGAACCAGACATGAATCTCAATATAGGATTTTTAGAAGTTTATATGAAGCTTTCAAGATACACTTGGCGCTGGAATCTTTGTCATTACAGTGGCATTAATTTTAGACCGAGTTGAAGGCCTCAAGCACTTAAGGTATGAGCGGATTAAATAACCTTTGAAGACAGTCTCGGCATCAAAGGAAAGTCTTTATTCAGCAACATTATTTTCTCATGAATGGCTAAGATCAACTCATAGATTGCCAAAGGCCTTAACTCTTGAGGTAGAAACTTATTTTATCTGAAATTAAGGAAGAGCTCAAGCATTTCTTTTTTATGATGTAGAAGTAACACCATTGTCACGAAGGAAATGTTGTGTGTTAAGAATTTTCAATTATTTTGAATGATTAGGCCCAATTTCAATTTTTAGGGGTTGTAAATGTTGACAGTGTGTAGCAAACGAGGGTATTCAAATGCCCCCGTTTCGAGCCCTTTTTGTGACATTTTCTTTATAATATTTACCAATAGTTAACATTAGGAATTATTTTTTACCCTTTTATGAATGCTTCATTTTTCTTTCTTTTCATTTCACTTTTCTGATTATTTCTTTTTTTCTACCAATTTTTTCCTATTTTAGAAAATAAGTTGTTTATGAAACTTTCATATTTTAATTCAAAATATTTTTATTTTAATCTAATATATTTATGTACTAAAAATGTAAAACATTCATAAAATCTTGTTTTAGATTGTCGAACCAGATGAGAGGTCCTTATGTAATTAACATAATTGATAATTGAGATGAGAATTTTAAAAAAAGATGAAGACAATATGAAGGACTATTCATGCAATTTTTAAAAGATGTTGGATTAAAACTCCAATTCCTCTCTTTTTCTCAATTTTTCTCGCATTCTCCCCATTCTTCTTCTTCTTCTTCAAGTTCAATCTCCATTCATTCTCTAGGTGTTTCTTCAAAATTTTCACCTTCAACCGTGCGATTCACTTTATTTCGTGATAATAGGTTGCACGATTTATCCTCCAAGTTTGTTTACTTGTTTTTTTGTTGTGTAACCCTAACTTTTTAATTATCTTGATTATAGAATATGAGATCGGCCAATTTCAAAGGATTTTATGTTGTTTTTTTATTCAAATTATTTTATAGTGATTATCTAGGTTTTGGTTGTGTTTGATCGGAATTATTGTTGCATAGTTTTTTTTGTTGTTATCGTTGTTGTTGGAGGTGAAACAGAGATCTTTTCATTTTTTTCTACAGTTTTGATTTCAGTGTATGATGTTTTATCGCAATTGGTATACACCTCCCTGGACCTTGCGAAACCCAAGCCAAAAGACAACACCTTGTGACCAGTGAGCCATGTAAGCAAAATCCGAGTACAGCTCGCAGTGTACGGGAATAACTCCACCTTGAGAAGGGACCACGATCAATGGAGATCACACAGTACACCCGCTATAAATAGAGATTCAAGATGAAAGGGCAGGTAATTTCCTTTTCATGGAGAGAGTAAATCAAAATACTAACTAAAGAATCGGAGCTAGATCTCGTAGACCTCCATGTGACCTTTTTTTGCAGATCAATTAAGCAAGCATGCCTCACCACGCTGATTCTGGTTATTATGTTGGCCTAAAATAACTCTCTTGCATCAGTGGTACTATATGTAGAGATGGAACCCATGGCCACGTGGTTAAAAATCGGGAAATACCAGGATTCTCCAATCAAGATACCCGTAACTTTTTGCAATCACGAAAATCCTCTGCTGGAATAAAGAAAACTACAAAGAAGCAGCGCACACATACACTAGAAAGGAAAAGACGACCGCTAAGACAACAAGTATCAGTTTCATACAAACGATTATTATTCGATTTCAACTCTTAGCGACAAGGTACACCCAACACACTAAACTCCATGCGTGTAGCATTAACAAAAAAACAGCTTCACCTGCCTTATCACATACTTATCCACTCAGTACCTAGAAATTTGTCCTATCATAAAGACGTAGTTACAACAAACTCCATGCATGCAGTAACATTGACAAAAAAAAGCTTCGCATGCCTTATCACATACTTATCCAACCAGCTCCTGGAAATTAGGCCTATCATAAAGACGTAGTTACAATAACGAAGTAGTCTTGGAAATTAGGTCAGCTATACAGAAATAAACGGTACAAAAAATACCGAGAGAAGCTTAACAAAAAACTAAAATAAAGGCTCGGTCAAAAGGACCCAACACAATTCCAATCTATTTTGGGTTGGAAACCCCAAGATAGGCATTAAAAGAAAAGATCACAACAATAGAACGACGTTCTTAATGTATTCGATTACATGAGGATGTTACATAGTTCCAACTAGCAAACCTATTACGATAGATAAAATAAGAGCATCCAAAATTGTAGTGGACTTAATTAGGAGCACTTCTTAAGTGCCACATCATGAATTTTGATAAAAACTAAGTAAGAACCAACTACCAACAATGGATCTCTTTAAATAAGCACTTCTTAGCCACTTCTTTTTCATTTTAAATTATAGTTAATTAAAAATACAAAAGTAATTGTCAATCATTGATTGATAATTCACAAATAAAGAGGTACCAACTCCTTAATTAAGGAGCAACTCCTTATTAAATAGTGGTTCTTAAAACTCCACAATGGTTCTCCTTTAATAAGGACTGCTCTTTATTTTTAAAAAATGGGGTTAAAGAGCAACCATTGTGGATGCTCTAAGAAACTAAGCCCAACGTGGCGGACCAGTCCTCATCGTTAATGGTGCAGTGACCTCCACTGCCTCATCGAGCATAGAATGAATGGGCCACCATAGCGTCACCTAAGGTGCCCCTTCATAAAAGGGCACCCAACCTGAAAGTTGGAAAGTATGGCGATTAAGCACTCTTCACGCCATCAACATACTTTACCCCATCTTTGCACAACCGAACAAAGCCCTGGAGCTAATCCAATCAGGCGGGTTCTTCAGGTGTACATCCTAGCTGTCCCTTAGAGCTAAATTGCAGTGAGTCTAGGCTTCACTTTACAACGATTCCCCTCAGCCCTCATCGCCAGCGGTCTAGCAGGTGCAGTTTCTTCACCCCTCTCCACTCTGACCCTACATTCGCAGATCCAAATCACCGATTCTAGAAAACACAAGAAAAAAGATCTAGAATACACACATGGTTCATAAGAATGGATAAAACATAGAATAGTTAAACTTCACACTTACAACTCACATGAGCTCTCTTAGAAAACCCCGTAAGGGACGTTATCCCAGCTTGCAGTCACGACAGTGGAGATAATTCTCCAAACAACCCATCCAAGAATGATTATCATCAAACTAATAGGGCATTTGGCATAGAATTCAACTACTCCCATAGTCCCACACACTGTTTATCATATGAAGCTTACAACTTACACACATTCACAACAACTTCAATAACAACGTGTAACACACAACGCATAGCCACTAAAGCAGACACACAATAGAACTAAGCATAAATAAGTTGCATACAAACTACAAGTGAAGATATCTTCCAATACGGCTGCCTTTATATAGGGATAATATGTGCATAAGAAAAGTAAGTAGCATTAAATTAGTATATAAAAAGTTGCGATTTTGCCTCTACCACAACTACTCCACCCCCTATCATAACCTTGGAAAACAGATAAGTTAAACACCAAACGATATAGATTATGTGAAACGATTCGCCCACGTTGCATACTCATCTTATAATCCTGAAATCCAAGCACATGTACACACAAATGACCTGTACAACAACCACTTTGACACGTTCATACAACACTACCTAACCCGTTGGACACGACAATAGTAAGAAAGTCACCTACGGATTCACTCGGCAGAAAATACACCTACCCAAACGACAAAGGCAGCGAGAGTACTGCGGCTTCGCACACGTCTCGAAAATCCCTAACCTCGCGACACAAGCGGTTACGCATTTTCACCTTTATTTATCCAATACACACAATGATAAAGAGAATAATTCAGCTTCGTATACGTTTGGAAAATCACTAGCCTTGCGACACAATCAGAAATTCAATTCGTCTTTGCCAAACCACCTACCAACCGAACATAACACACACCTACTACACAGAGACATGGAAGACGATGCATCTTCGCAAACGCTTGGAACATCACTAGCCTTGAGAAATAAGCATAACCCTGACATGCTCTACCCCCAGCATGAACACATCACCTTTTACTTCTCCACCCTTGATTTGTACCCTATTCCGAAATAACCACAACCACTACACAAACACACCACAAGATCTATAAGAACAAACATACATGATAATTTATAAAATTCTCGAGACATTATAAATAAGTCCATAGGAACGAAATTAGTACATGATAGAACATTAGCCAAAACAACTAGGGTAACCCATAGTTCATTGTATTTATGGACAAAGATTCGGCATCCAAAATTTATTCAAGTTTCCATTGTATGTGCAGATAAACCTCATATTGTGTGGAACCAGCAATCTCCATACACCACATATGTTTCATATAGTAAGACTTGCAATCAACAATAGGCCTGCACTATGACCAACCTAGATTATACCCCATTACGAAATAACCGCAACCACTACACAAACACCACAAGATCCATAAGAACAAACACACACAGTAATTAGAAATTTCTTGAGACATTACAAATAAGTCCATAGGAACGAAATTAGAATGCTTTACGTCCAAACAGTGTCAGACGTCAAGGATCTCCCAATATGGTAGCTCAAAAAATAAAACGCTTCTTACAACTACCGAAAACCTTTGGTTTCCTCTTCATCTTTCCAAAGTCATTTCGTAATTCACGCAACATGTACAAGATTAACACACCTGTCAAAACGGGAGGAGAGGGCACCAACTCTACCTCGCCATTGAATTCAGCACACTGATTCCTCCAGCAGAGTTGTCAGAAGCCATCTCCGGTGCCCGAGATACACTGTGTTACTTCCATGCCTCAACTTAAAATAATATGTTCCTTCCAAACAAATAGGGCATGCTTTGTGACCTTCAATTGAATATCCAGATAAGTTTCCATATGCGGGAAAGTCATTCACGGTGCAGAACAACATGGCTTTAAAATCAAACCACTCTTTCTGAAACCCATCATACATCCTCATTCTAGGATCCCATAGGAATTTAAGGTCATCCACCAAGGGGGTTAGGTACACATCGATATCGTTTCCTGGTTGCTTTGGATCAAAGATCATTAGAGACAACAAAATATACTTCCTCTTCATGCACAACCATAGTAGAAAATTGCAAATCATTACCGTCATTGGCCACAAAATACGATTGCATTCATATTACCAAATGAGTTTATTCCATTTGTGCACAAACCAAGATTCAAATTATGTGGCTCATTCCCAAATCCGGGAAAGGCCACATCTATCTTTTTCCATTGATCACCATCAGTTGGATGACTAATGATTTATGGATCAACCACAATCTGATTTACATGCCAAGTTATATTCCTTTCATCCTCGGGGTTTTCAAACATTCTTAATTGGGGAATAATAAATATATACCAAACAACCTTGGCAGGAACCGTCTTCATCTGTCGATTTCCAATATCTCCGTCCCTAGCCACCTCGTTTAACCTAAACCTGGAGCATTACATTTAGGAGATTCTTCTGCATTCAAGTAATCTCCCTTACACAAGATACAATCGTTTCGACAAGCATGTATCTTTTCATAATCCATGCCCATCGGACATAGTACCTTCTTTGCCTCATAGACCAATTTCGGTAGTCTATTGCCAATCAGAAGTATTTCTTTCAACACTTTCAACAACCCGGAGAACCCAACATCACTAAATAAATACTTTGCTTTTACATTCATCAACTGCAATGTAGCCTTCAATATTGTCATACCTTCGGGGCACCCATCGTATAAAAGGGTCTCATTAAGTCCATGTAAGGCTGAAAGGCTTTGTGGATTGCCACTATAGTTGTTCACGACCTCCTCAACCAACGCATCCAACCTATCATCTTTCTCGATCTTTACATCATTTCTAATATGCTCATTCACATTCTCCCCATGCCAAAACCAAATTGTGTATGTTTATCAAAACCGTGTATGAATAAGTCATCCTTCAAATTAGTTCCATCTTCATGAATAGCAATGTTCCGGTATTTCTTTCAAGGACAACGTACATACTAAAAATTGTCTTTTGCGGCATTCGCAAGTGCATATTTAATGAAGTTAGCTAGAAAATGCTAATACTTCTCACTACTTCGATCTTCACAAGACAATGAGTTTTATTCATAGACATTATTACAATATAATAATAAGTACACATTTTTTTGGGTCCTATCTTAGCAACAACTACAAACACTTACATCATTTCAGTTCATGGATTCCATATACATATTAATTAGGGCAACATATATACATATATGTCAATTAAACTTTATTTTTCATGTTCCATGCAAATTTAACATCATCCATTTATATAATTATGCAATGCCTAAATTCAATTAATCCACAGTTAAACACACCCTCTCATATTAACCTAGAACCCTAAATTGAAGAAATGAAAATACCAATTTAGGTATTGGAATACTTACTTGCTAATTGAGTGGTGAGTTAGCCTAACCCACAATCCTGATTTGGATTTTGTAGAGGCCGCTTGGAATGTGGAAGAAAATTTTGGTTTTATGATTCAATTTGGTCAAAGGTGCAAAACTTACTTACTAAATCTCGACAGATGCGACGTTGATCCTTAGCGTCGGCAAAGATTCGGTCTAACTGACCATGAGTGCGAAGTTGGTCATCTCATGATTGACTGATACTGCTAGGTCAAACACATATTGACGACATTGCACTTATGTCGGTTAGACTTTTTTACTTTGATTTTGAATATTATTTACCTCGGTTATCATAGCACCGAGGTAAAAAACCTATTATTTCCTTGATTATTTTAATACAGAGCTAAATAATACCTTTTACTTCGAAAAAAATAACTGAGGTAAGAACATTTTACTTCTGTTATTTGACCTAAACCAAAAAAATCTAGGTAAAAAAGGTGAAGTAATAAGTGTTGTTAGCATACCCAACGACACGTTGAGAAGCGCTGGTCAAAGCATCCCCAACTTGTACCATTGCAATTAGTTTTGTAAAACTAAGGAATAGACCTACATGTCAAATATATAGGAAATTAACTTACCTCCTTAGCGGAACCAACCACACTAGCGAAGTTGTGAATATCCCCGATATACACAACCTGTACCATTGCAATTAGTTTTGTAAAACTAAGGAATAGACCTACATGTCAAATATATAGGAAATTAACTTACCTCCT
>JAULKM010000010.1:8563411-8592892 GCA_032355605.1 Rubia tinctorum
CTCAATCCATTGCTCCCAAGGAGATTACTAAGCTAAATAATAAAAACCCATAACTAATCTACAAACTAAGAAAAGAAGAAGAAGAATCTAAGGTTTTCTACTGTAAAAAGTGGGGCTGGAAAAGTTCTGGAAAAGGGGAAGAGAGAAGAGTATTTATAGTACAAAAGGCCAAAAAGCATATCTGGGCCGTCGTCTGTCGCGACTCAGGACACATTCGTCGCGACTCGCGACGAGCAGAGTACCCTCGCGATCGCGACACATTCATCGCGACTCGCGACGGTCAGAGTATTCTTCCCTCAAATGTTGTCTTCTATCTTGGTCTAATTATAGTATTTTCCTCTTCTCTTCTTCGAGTTTTCTAGGTCTTCGTAGTCTTCCAGGTATTCATAGTCTTCAAAATGCAGTCTTCATAGTCTTCAAATATTCAAAGATAGTCTTCGAAATCCTCAAAGTCTTCCAATATTTTTCTTGTCACATAAAATCCCCTAGAAGAATAATAAGAGCGTAAAGTCGCTCTTAACTCATCTTAGAGAATTTGAAGGCAAAATGCTACATCTAAAGCACAAAAGTGAATACAAAAGTGAAAACAAAAAGTCCCCAAAATAACCGTATAAAATGGACACACCAATAGCATGCAAAGAATTTTCCCAAAACACCCAACATTTTATTCCTAGACTACCCTAGCCCACAAGACATAAAAATCTCTCACACTCTCTCTCTCATATTCCAAAGAAACTATGACAATCTAACCAACCAAAATACCAAATCAAAGGCGAGGTTCAATCATGTGAATGTGTGAACCTGACTTACTCTATCAAAAGAAGCTACCAAAAGACAAGTCAAGACAAGCATAAAATAAGTTTCAATTTCTTTCATTATCCCTCATTTTGCCTATGAGCCCTTTTGGGATTTCATCCTAGCTTCCCACATTTTTTTTCTTTTTCAAAGCTCACATCTCACATTTTCCACATCATTTGGCCTCTCACTTTTTTGCATAGGTTTTTCAACCTATCCGGGCCTTTTCCATTGTTGCTCAAGTCATCCTTTCGGGTTTTTGACTTAGCCAGGGTATATATTTTTTCTTTTTTTATGTAGCACAAAATGCCCCAAAGTAGGCTTCATACACGAAGAATAAATAAAACAAGAAAACACAAAGAAATTTTGCTAGAATTCCCAAGTGCCTAACTACTCTCTCCCCCACGCACAAACTTTGCATTGTTCCCAATGCATAAAAAAAATGTAAAAATCAAAAGTGGAGTGGGAATACTAAGGAACAAAAATGGTCACCTGAATTACGCCAAGTGATATGAAGCGTGACTCCTACGAAGAATGAGTAATGTCCCAAAGTTGATCTCTTTTTTCCTTCATAGAAGTGGTGAAGAGAAGTTCAATGTTTGCACCAATAGCATTTGGATATATTGACTCCTTGGGAAAAACTTTGATCGAAATGTTCCCTATCAAAATAACACAAGACCAAGCATAATTGAGTTTCTACAAAAATTATCTAAAAGAAAAATGAGGTACCAAATTTAAGAACGCTACCAATGGGTATTTGTAATGTCGTCCCCACGACTTATTTACCTTAGAATAGTTCATTCATAAATTGGATTTTCAAGGAGGAGATTTTCCTCCTTGAATAATTGTGAATTCCCCAACTCAAAATAACGTTTCAATCTCTGCCCATTGACTAGCAATTTGGTGCCATCATTTTCATTTATTACCTCTATCGCACTATGAGGATATACCCTGGTCACCACACATGGACCCGCCCACCTTGACCGCAATTTTTTCAGAAAAAGACAACGTTAAAATTGGTAGACAAAGATTTTTTGTTCCACCTCAAAGTCCCTTTTTACTATTCTCTTGTCATGCTACGATTTCGTCCTTTCTTTGTAAATTTTTACGGTCTCATATGAGTTGTACCTATTCTCTTCAAAATCTTGTAGTTGCAACATCCTATGTCCTTCGGCTTCATTCAAGTCTATTTTTAGAGGTCTCACAGCCCAATGTGTCTTGTGCTCGAGTTCGACCAGGAGGTGACATCCTTTACTAAAAAGGATCCGATAAGGTGACATTCCTGTAGGGGTTTTGTGTGCAGTTCCGTTAGGGCCAAAATGCATCATCTAATCAGGAACTCCAGTCCTTCCTCGACGGTTTCACCATCTTTTCTAGGATGACCTTTATTTCCCGATTGGATATCTCCGTTTGACCATTTGTTTGTGGGTGGTAAACGGAGGATGTCTTGTGGGTTACTTCGAATCTCTTCAACAAGGATTCCATGAGTCATCTGCAGAAATGAGTTCATCTATCGCTAATCACGGCTCGGGGGATGCAGAATTGAGAAAACATATTTGACTTGAGGAATCGTATCACTGTTGCTGAATCATTGGTCTTTGTTGCCTTGGCTTCTACCTATTTGGACACGTAGTCTACCACTACTAGAATATAGTAGTTCCATTTGGAATTAGGGAAGAGCCCCATGAAATCCATTCCACACACATCAAAATCCTCGACCGATATAAAGAAAGTTTGGGCCATCTCATTCTTGAGAGATATTACCCATCATTTGGCAACTGTCACATGATTGGACAAAGTCTAGGGTATCTCCACATGTTGGGCCAATAAAGACCACATTCCACTACTTTCTTAATGGTTCTTCTATACCTGAAATGCCTACCACAATAAGAAGAATAGTGAAATCTAAAGATGGATTCTACTTCATATTCGGGAATGCATCTCCTAAACACTTGGTCGGTGCAATGCCTCCATAAGGATCATCCCATACACATGCATCTGCCTCATTTACTAACCTATCCCTTTGTGCCTTATCATAAGAAGGGGGAAACTTGCCCTTGAGTAGGTAGTTCACTAAATTTGCATACAAAGGTTGGCTAGTTGTTACCTCAAACAATTGCTCATCTAGAAATCTTCCCGAATGAGTTCCAACTTGTGCTTTACCTTAGTGAGGTCCAGGTTTTCGATATGCATCAACCTACTCAAGCGATTGGCAACCACAATTTTACTACCCTTTTTGTCTCTCACCTCAAGGTCAAATTCACTCAAGAGGAGGATCCTCCTAATAAGTCTAGGTTTTTCTTCCTTTTTGGTCATCAAATGGCAAAGGGCCGCATTATCCATGTACACAATAACCTTGGTGCCAAGAAAATAGGGTCTAAACTTATCAAGGGCAAATACCACCACTAGTAGCTCTTTTTTCGGTTGTGGAATAGTTACATTGTGCATCATTTATAGTTACTGAGGACTGGTATATTGAATGTGGCACCGTCTATACTCTTTGGCCTAGTACTGCACCTATATCATAGTCACTAGCATCACACATTATCTCAAAAAGAAGGACCAATTTGGTGGTTGTATGATAGGGGCGGTCACAAGTATTTCCTTCAAAGTGTCAAAGGCTTTCTTACCCTCGTCATCTACAATGAACTCCACATCATTTTGCAACAATTTGGATAAAGAAGATGAGATTTTAGAGAAATCCTTAATGAAACACATGTAGAACACAACGCCCTATAAGAATGACCTAATATCTCCAACACTAGTGGGGTAATGGTGTCCAATTTAGCCTTATCCACTTCTAAACCTTGGGATGACACAACATGGCCAAGAAAAATGCCATTTTCTAACATGAAGTGGAACATTTTGGAGTTCAATGCAATATTTGTATCCATACATCTCTCTAGCACTAATGTTAGATTATTTAAGCAACTATCGAAGGGGTCTCATAGATGGTGAAATCATCCATGAAGATTTCTACAAAGTGCTCAATGAACTCCGAAAAGATGCTAACCATGCATCTCTGAAAAGTTCACGTGGCATTTTAAAGACCAAATGGCATGCACTTATAGGAAAAAAAGTACCAAAAAGGTATGTGAAGGGGTTTTTTTCTTGGTCCTTAGGGTCGATGACTATTTGAAAATATCCCGAATAGCCATCAATGAAGCAATAATAAGCATGAACGACCAACCTTTCTAGCATCTGATCAATAAAGGGTAGGGGAAAACAGTCCTTGCGAGTAACACGTTTAAACAGCAACAATCAATATATATGGGCAACCCATTTTGAATACGGATGGGTACCAAGTCCCCGTCATAATTATCTACACCAATTACCCCATTTTTTCTGGAACAACTTGGGTTGGACTTACCCAAGTACTGTCAAAGATTGGGTATATCACTTCAGCCTTAAGTAGCTTAAGGACTTCACCCTTAACTATTTCCATCATCGGCGGTTAACCGTATAAGGTTCGTACCATTCTCTAATAGTATGTTGACCCACCCCTCCTGAGCATCGTTAATCAATAACCTTTTCATGAGAGATCTACTAAGTTGAGAGGGGACCGTCAAAGATAGAATTTGTTTGTTGCTTCACTCCTAGTACTACACTACCAAGAATGGTAGATAGTGGCAAGTACCAGAGTCTTCCACAGAGATGTTAGGATTCTAATAATTAACTAAACACAACAGTGATTGGGTCGTCAATCCAACCACGTGTTAGGAATAAATAGTGTTGGAAAAATAGTCATCGGGGGATTTGTACCAACAACTACTAGCATGCAATTGATCACAAGAATTAACAATAAAAACTAACATTCGGGGAATATTTGCATAACATGATTAATGGTATTTTGATCATTGATTTCATCAAATACAAGAACTAAACCCTATTCTAGTGTTTGTGACACGTAGGGCGAACAATGGTCAAAACTTTCCCCTATCTGTCAAATACAGGTGCGCGTATTTAAATCTTTCATCAGTCTCGCCTCCAAAAATGGGAGAGTGCAACAATGATAATGGCTCATTGTGCAGGTATGATTCTTCCCCGTGCGATTAAGTCCCGAGCGGAACACTACAAACGCACTACCCCTAGGCCTATAAAGGCAAAGGAAGTTTGGTATTATCGATGACTCTAGGATCAAAAAGATAATCCTAGTTTGTTACTTAGTCTATCTCTACCTGAAACCCTTCAACTGCATAGTCAACTAACTAAAGCATGGTCGATCGTGATGATTAACAACGGCAACCTTCGTGCACACACCTACATGGTTCCGGACTATCGTCACCCCAAACACATCTAGGTTTCCTTCCCCAGGGGGGTTGCAATAGTGCAACAACATGAAAGTAGACTTTGGTGTGTGCTAACTAAGTGGGAAAATCATGGAATTCACAAGAATTATAAGAACAAGCCAACATAATAATAACAAAATACATAGAAATAGGTAGATCTAGAAATCTCACAAAATGAACATTAATACATGAATAAAAATATGTTCCCCAAGTAAGATTCCTACTCCCTAAGCATTGAACCCAATTATTTCATTGGATTCAATACTTTTGGGCAAAAGAAAAATAAAAAGATGAAAAGAAAAGAACCTAGAGAGAAGGAAGAGTATTTTCTCTCTAGCCTACTCTTGAGATCTAAAAATGAGCATTAATTTCCACCCTAGTATACATAGGTCCATATAGTAGTAGTATGGAATTGGCCCTAAAATTAGGCCCAAAAATGGCCAAAAACCCTAGCATCCGCAACCGGGGTGAGGGGTGGTTCTTGTCACAGCCCGTGTCGACTGAGGAAGTCTCGTGCTAGCGTAGCACGTTAGCCCTGGCACGGGTCGTAGCCTTGTACCGGCATGAGCCGTATCCCCTTGAATCGGTATGGTCCGTGTCAACCAGCGCAGGCCATCGGTCGGCACTATATTTTTGCTCCTTCTGATCCTCGTCCCACATTGTTTGGCGTGCCCCATCAGCTGGAACCTCATTTTGCTCAGTATCTCAACGTAAGACGTACCTTTCTTCGTACTCTGTCGGCTGGTGTTGGCATTACTAACTTGAAACAGAGTGGACCATATGAAATGAAACGTTTCGCTTCCATACTTAACCAAATTTGGAGTGAAAAGAAGAAAAAGGCACACGACCGGCATGATTTGGCACGACTCATGCTAGAGCTTGGCATGACTCGTGTTGGATGGAACGGGCCATACCAAAGGCTCCTGGCACGGACCGTGAGGCATAGAATGGGTCGTTCTAGGTAAGGCCTTGGTGCTAGCCTAGTGTAGTCCATGCTAGCCATTTCTGGTCCGGTCAGCTGACTTGTTTGCTCTGCTACTGGCGAACCGTTAGTTCTATTTGGGAGTTCTAGTAGTTGATTTTATAGAACTCAAAAAGAAAATTCCAATAGTGCTACCTTCAAGGGCTGATTATGCTCGGATCTTTCAGAAAATTTGGTGCAACTCCAGGACAACAATTTCTCCATTTCAGACTTGCCTTCTTGAACCTCGAATCCGCTTTTCTTGGTCTCAATTCAATCCACTACCATGCTATGGAGTCTGTGGCCTTCAATATACTACCATCCTTGCGAATTGCCTTTGATATCTTCTACCATCCTTGCGAATAGCCTTCAAATATCCACTACCACCCCTGCAGATAGTCTTCTACAAAAGATAATGAAAAAGTACTCACGAGCAACCTACTAATGAGACAAAAAGGAAGATCTAGGTGCCCGTGAAAACAAAGTGTCCATTAGTTCCAATTAAGTCTATAAAACTCGGGATTTAGATAACAAAACCAATAATAGTCTTCTAAACCTTTTTTCGTGAAAACCTAACTAAAAGTAGCAATCAACTAAACAAAAGATGATAATAAATGTGTTAAATGCATTGGTTAACGTATGCATAATGGTGCACATCAGACATTTTTTCCTTCCCCACACTTACAACACACATATTCCTCAAATAAGAAACAAGATATGAAAAATGAGGGAGGTAAACAAAACAATGTGCAACAATCACTTCCCAATGCATTGTTTTCACCTAAATGTCCTGAAATCTACCCCAACATGAAATTCGAATCAAGCCACTCCAAATCCACACTAAACAAGTATCAATCACATCCACACAAAGAAACAACTAGTGTGCAACCTGGGTTGTGTATTTGGTGGTGGTTTAGGTGGTGGATTATGGTGGTGTCTAATGATTTTTAGGGTAAGAAAGAGAGGATAACGGTGAGGATATATTTTATTATTATTAGTTTTTTATCCAAGAAAAACCAACTAATCTAATTTTTTAAGGCTCGGGTTGCCTTCTGAGAAACAACTATATTTAAGGTTGTCGGCACGACCCTAATGTTATCCATATGGCGTGGGTTTGTACCTCATCACCATAAACAACTAAAAATGGAGAGGTGAGGGTAAGAATATTCCAAGAGGAAGATGTAGTAGAGAATGAGTCAACCCTAAAGGAAATAGGTGGTTTGGAAGTTTAGCATATTCAATGGGCTTCTCTATGGGTTCAAAAAATGTGGGAGTTGGTTCTATTGGTGGAGGTTGGTGTGAAGATAGGTAAAATGTCAAATTAACTATAATAACTCATTTCTCAACATCCGGGTTCTCAACAAAACACTCCCTATCCCCATGTGATTCATTTACCAAGATTTCAAATTCAACTAGAGATGATTCATTTTTGAAATATTGGGCTTTTAGTTGGCTCGCCTTTTCCATCAATTCACTCATTTGCTGTTCAACTCTCTTAATGCTTGAGGAGAGTCAAGTTCCCAAATATCTAATGTCGCTAAGCACTTGTGATTGGAGTAACTCATGACTCTTGATCACATCAGCTCTAACTTGCAAAATTTCTCCATACTTTGACTTGGGAACTCCCAAGTCCCTCGTGCTACTAAATATTTATGTTGGGAGCAACTTAATAGTTCTAACTAAGTTAGCCAAGGCTTCCAACACTTCTTTACGAACAGACTTGGGAACTAATCCCATGGATTAGTTTTGAGGCATTGTATAGGTTGGTTAAACACCAACTATCTAACTCAAAGTGTTGGTTTACCGATGCATCTCCATACCATGAGTTTGGGTTACCACTCAACCTTGAATTGAGAGAGTCATGGTATGGGTACCGTTCTCGATCCTATTGCCCTGGGAACAAAAAAATCCTACCTTTCTCTCATATTCTCTCAACTAAGAGTAAGACTCATAGGGTGGTCAGAATGACATATCCTACAAAGTCTCACTCGTTGAGCATCTCTTCTCCACATATTTTTTTAAAAAACAAAGAAAACACACAAAATTCATAATTGTAGTGCAAAATTTCTCAGTTGATACCAAGAACTCAAGCAATACCTATTTTGGAAAACAAGAAACACGCAAAAAGGATACAAACAAAAACACAGCAAGAAAAATAAAGCAAAAACTACTATACCAACTAGTTATGTAAGCTAACAATCAAATTAAAACTAGTATCCCCGGCAATAATGCCAAAATTTGACCCCGCACCCCACGTGGTTATTAAATTTCCACGGGATGCATTTCAAAGATAGAAATTTGCTTCGTCGCTTCCGTACTCATTACTAACCACTCTAGAGTAGCTAGTGGCAAGTCCGGGATCATCCACAACGATACTATAATTTGAAGGTTAGCTTTACGAAACCCACAATTGAGCGTCACTTCGATTGTGTGTCGGGAATAGCTAATGCTTAAGAACAGATAATTGGGGGGTATCTAATAAACTACTGAGCATGCAAGCAAAAGGATTAAAACTATAATTAACTAGTCTTGGGGGTATTTGTGTGACATGACCGATTAATGACTTTGATCCTAGATTATATTACATGTAAGACATATAAACCTATCTCATATCCATGTCACAAAGTGAGGATGAAAGCCGGGAATCCCAATGTTTATCACACAAAGGTTCATCTCCCCTCAAGAACCAACTCACCACCTCCCTAATCAGGGAATTTGCATCGGTCAACCTTTTGGATACGTTCCTCATTCCCCACCATCTCACTCCTGATGCTACAAGCCTCCGCTTAAAGGAACTAAGCCTTGCGTAGGTCGCAACCGTTAGATATGAGAGTGAGGACAATATGTCTTAGGCACTCCACTATGCATTAACCCTAGGCCTAGAGAGGTAGAGGAATTGGCATCTCATGATGACTCTAGGGTTGCTACATCCTAGTCACTGCAAACTAGAATGCTTATCTATCAGGGAAAGCCAAGAGTTTCCCCTCGTTTGAAATTAGTCTAGCGCCCCTAACATGCAATCATTCACACAACTAGCCTATTAGAATATGAATTTAACATTAGGGTCGGTACTCTCAAGGTAGCATGAATGCACTCATCTCTCCAGTACTCTCGAATCTACAAAAGCCCTAATCTAACACTCCAAAGATAGCATTTTAGCCTAGCACGATATTATACTATGCATGAATCTATGGATGCATCATAAAGAATAACATGGAATAAATCTTATAAGAATGTAAACTGGTAATCAAGCAAAAATATTCATATGACACAAAGATAGGGTAATATAAGAATCTCACAAGGTAAAAATCAAGTCATAAATACAAAAATTACTCCAAGATAATAAATTACTTTACTACTACTATTAAATCCATGACATTCATTGAATTAGATGTCATTGATCTAATAACTAAAAAACATAAAAGCAGAAGAACTCTAGAGAGAGAGAGAATTATATTTTTCCTTCCCACCTACCAAAAACTAAGATCTGCATTATGGCTGGGTTTTTTTTAAACCCTAAGAGATAAAGGCTTCTTGTACAGGAGAAGATAAATGAGCCTCTAAAGGCCTAAGTTTGGAAAACCCCAGTGAAGCCCTAATGCCACGTTGGCATGGGCAGTACAAAAGCACACTGGCCACAGGCGGTGTTCCCAATTGTTCTGAGCATGCGGGGTGAGAAAATCTTCATGCCTTCAGTCTGGAGTCGTGTCTTCCATCTTTTGAGTTCACAGGTCATGCAAGACTGCGCAACTTGTGGCCTGGACCTATGATTTCTTCATTTTGAGTGCACGGGGTATGCAGGATTGCACGACCCATAGTCTAGACTTCTTCTTCTCAGCGCATGACATGGCACGGGTCATGCAAATATGCACGAGCTGTGATAGTATTTGACTTTTCCAAAACGTAGCTTTTTCCCTTCAAATTGTATGCGCCGCTACGGGTGAACCTGTGATTCGATCTGAGATTTTTTGTAGTTGATTTTATAGTAGTAGATATCGAGAAAAAGAATCCAACGGTGTCACCCTCAGAGGCTGATTCTTCTCGGATCATTCAAAGAACTCAATTCAGCTCTCGGATCACAATTCACCCACTTCTTTGTCTTCCTTTCTACGACCCTTCAATTTTCTACCACGTTTTTACTAGTGAGCTTAAGTCTTATACCATCCTTGCAAATGGTTTTTAGTATACTACTCTAAAGTGCTTACGAGCGATCTACAAATAAGCTCACAAAATAGAATCTAGATGCTCGTAAGGACAAAAATCTGTTAGACTCAAAATATGTTACAAAATGAAGGATTCAGATATGAAAACAAAAAATGATCATCTAAACCCCTTGTGATGTAAACCTATATAAACCTAGAAATTTACCCACAAAATGATAACAAAATAGATGTTAATACCTTAAAAAATACATGCATTTGACGTCTCATCACCTCTTGTGTGTAGTAGCAGACAATATCTTTCCAGTGATAGTTACATCTTCCAGTTTCCTTTCTGCCTCACCCGTGAAGCTCCCCCTTGCATCCAAAGTTACTCCCTCATCAACAACAAGATCATCATTTTCAATAAACTTGTTGACACTTTAATTTTAGCAGCTTCAAAAGCATCATACCTCTTTCTTTGCTCTCTGATTTCCATATCTTCAAGTTCATCAACCTCTTCACTAACCACACGATCAGAAAGAAAGTTCTCATCTCTGAGCGTAAGGACAATTGCACCACCCTCAAGTACTTTATTAAGTTTGTGTACAACTTTCAAACTAGCCAGTTCATGTCCCTCTTCATCCCCTTGTCTCATCTTGTCCCGCTCTTCAAAAGTCTTTGAAAGTTGTCGGGCTTTACGCTCCTCTATCTTACGACTTTTTGTAGCCCATGATAAAATGTCATAAACACCTTCACATTTCTTCTTTGCTCTTTATTCTTTCATCCTTGCTATGCAGCAGTCTTTGAAAACTGCAGCAGAACCTCTGAGGTTGATCAAATAAGGATGATTCACAAGACCCTTTTGTCCATACATGGTGAAGAAGTTAGTTTGGTTGTGAATAATAAAATTAAAGAGAGAGGAGGAAGAGATAAAGTGTGGGGCGGAGGGGAGTCCTATGACTTGCTGGTATTGTAAACATAGTCAAACATCTGATTCCTCTATCTCTAGTGCTAACGATTGTCTTAAGTTTTAATTTTAAAACTTAAGAATCACAGGATCTTGTTGCTTTCCATCAAGGATAATATGCAAGCTTGAAAATATGGAAGGTGGGGAAAATTAGTCACTATTAAGTCTCATCATTGTATAAAATTGTGGCTGCTTTATGAAGATTTAGCTTGCTTTGGCTACAAAAGTCTCTTTCTATAAGTATTGTTATTGGATTAAGATTTGATATTTGATGACAAACATGCACTCCTGTATGTTTAAGACAGTAACCTTGTGATTCTCTAGATATGTGTATTATTTTTTGTTGAAATACTTAATTCTTCTTTCCTTTATCTTTATTTCTTCATGTAAGTTTCTCATCCATTTCACATTCTCCTGTAGGATGGTTCTTGGCTATGCTTATCCTGCCCATGAGCTTTGACCACCTGATTTGTGATTGACTTGTTCACAAAACTTGGCTGATTTGAAAATGCATTGACTTATAAATATTTTGTTTTGTTAAGCCACCGTATGAATGTTGTCTTGTGGTTGGGGGCCTTATGAAAGTTTTGTTGTGTTTAGGTACCTTATTAATGTTGTGTTATCCTTAGGTGTCTGATGAATGTTCTAATTTGTGTAGTCACCTTAAGAATGTTGTGTTGTGCTTAGGCACGTTATGAATGTTTGGTCATGTTAGACACCTTATAAAGGTTGTACCATTGTGTTTCTACTCCAGAAGACCATGGTGTGTCTTACTTATGCATTAGTTTGTACATTATTTTAAATTTTATATGAGGTTTTCACCTTTCATGTTCATAAATTGTAGCCACCTTGTCTTGTTCATGAACCCAACCAACTTGGAAATGGTCATTTTCTTCCTGCCATATTTCATCTGCAATATGCAATGAAGATAACTCAATGCTCCCTCCCTCTTTTAATTCATGTTTTATTTTGGCCCAACACTCCAATTATTCAGCCAAATCATTATATAAGTTGAAGCACCTACACACATAAGTTGAAGCACCTACACACATAAGTTGAAGCATCGATAGTTAAAAGTTGAAGCACCGACACTTTACTATTAAAGAACTTATAGGAAATAATTAAATTGGTATGAAAATTTTAATGAACTAAAAATATTATTTTCAAGCACTCACACCATTAACTTAAAGCACTTGCACACATTAGTTGAAACACTTACAGTTAGAGTTGAACCACCTAGACTTTATGCTCAAACAACTAACAAATATAAGTTGAAGCACCCACACCTTTAACTTAAAAAACCTACACACATAACTTGAAGCACCTACAATTAAAAGTTGAAGCACCTACACTTTACGCCCAAAGAACCTACACACATAAGTTGAAACACCTACACTTTACGTTCAAAGCACCTAAAAATAAGTTGAAGCAGCTACAGTTAAAATTTGACACACCTATATTTTCAGCTCACGCCAACGCAAACCAAGACCAGACTCCAACGGTCAATGATGATGTCAAGTGCCGGAGGCTAGGGCTTCAGGCTTCGGGTTGTTTTCGGGCTGAATTTAGACTCACAAACATCTAGAAAGCTGCAGTAATGGAATGGTGACAATTGTGCTATAATTGGATAGACCAACCAGCTATTTAAAAAGACCTACGAATATAAATTGAAGCACAAAAAAGCATAACTTAAAACACCTACAAGTTAAACTTAGAGCACCTCTCCGTTATAACTTTAAGCACCAACAAGTATAAATTTAAGCACCTATAAGCTTAACTTAAAGTACCTACAAGTTAAACTTGAAGCACCTCTCCATCATAACTAGAAGCACATACAACCTTAACTTGAAGCACCTCTCTATTATAACTTGAAGCACTAACAAGCATACCTTGAAGTACCAATATCTATAGCTTGAATCACCTACAAGTTAAAATTGAAGCATCTATCCGTTATAACTTGAAGCACTAACGAGCATAACTTGAAGCACCCGTGAGCATAACTTGAAGCACCAACAACTATAACTTAAAGTACCTACCAGCTTAACTTGAAGCACCTCTGTGACTAATCCCAAAATCCAACAAAAATAACAATCTTCCTAACTCCAAATATCACTAGAAACGGCACACAAAAAGAATAGAAATCATCACAAAGTCATAAAAATAGTTGGGCAAAGTGCCGATTCAAGAACAAGATACATTAAAGGTACACGTACTCTAGGCACCACGTTGTTTTCGTAGCACACACAAGTTATAAAAGAAACACTTACATGATATATTTGAAGCACTTATAAGCAATAATTGAAGCTATTGTAGCATGGCATGTTGTTCGCAACTACTTACGAAGATAGCAAAAAGAGAAATGTCTTCAAGTGACATTATAATGCAAGAGACCAAAGAAATAGCACCAATGAACTATCAATTCTAGATGAAAGTATTGAGGAAATAAGTTTCTACAAGTGTATGTCTATTTTTTAAAATATAATTATAGAACCACAAAAAACTATTTATCAAGATCATTCCCAACTGTTTAAAAACTACAAAAATTACAGTCTAGTTGCTCATTCATATGTCACTATAAACAGCAACTCAAGCTACTTACATGACCAAAAATAACCATTAGATCAAATCATCCTACGACTCAGATTGGTTTTCACATAAATAGGTGCTCTCACATAAAAGGGTATTTCCACCTGAGCTCACCTCTACGATCACGTATGTTAAATTATGCATAGCACGAGTGTTATTATTAGGAATGAAAGTGGGCGGGTTTTGGTGGAGTTCCGCCCAGCATCCTCCCCAATGGGGCATTGCATTGAGATAGTTTTGGTGGGGGGTGAGGCGGGTATGGTATGAAAATGATGCCCGCCATTAGTAGTGGGTCGGACATGGATATTAGTTCACACCCGCCCGATCCCCGTCCCGCCCAGCCCAACCCCACCAAACCTGCTATATACTCACTAATTTAGTATATTATAAATTATTATTTATCTATAATGCACACATTTTACCTACTCTCTCTGTCCTAGCCTTATCCATTTTTTTCGGTTGTCCCAGCCAAATCTTTACACTTTTCTTATTTGGAAATTTCCTATATATCATAAGTAAAAAATACCCTTAAAGTAACAAAATATTACACAAAATCTAATCCACCCCTATTTTCTCTCTCACCCCACTCTGCCTCCCCTCTTTTCTCTCTCACCCTCCGACGCTCTCCGCGTCCTATCTCCCTCTCACCCTCTCCGCCTCTCATCTCTCTCACCTCTCTCACTCTCTCCCCATCTCTCTCATCCTCTCCGGTTTCTTTCTCTCACCCTCTCTGAAATATCTCTAACCCTCTCCGTCGTATCTCTGCTGCATGTGTCTCCGCTGCAGCTCAGCTCCCTGTGCTGCCATCGCAACTCTGTCGATCTCACAATGACAGATCTAACCTTCTCCTCGTCGCCCTCACCACGCCGTCGACCGCATCTCCATCAAAGGCATCTCCACCACGAATCCGTTGACCTCACAATGACGGCTCCATCAACCTCAAATTCGTTGCCTAGAGATGCCTCCGATAAGAGCTTGCCTCTTCTGTGCCGACGCTTCAGGCAAGGCTTTGATTCAGCGATGCCTCAGGCTTTAATGTGTCGCTGCACGGCGCCTCCTGCTCGAATCCGCTACTGCGGTAGAGACACCTCTGGTGAGCGCTTGTTGTTGTGGTTGCAACACCTCCGACAAGGGCTCACTACTGCAAGGGTTGGAATTGGCGAGGATTCAATTCAGAGACGCCTCAAGCGAGGGCTGGAATCGAGACGCCTCTTGATTCGGCGCAGGACAAGGTGAGGGATGGTGGTTGGGTGGTGGTTGAGTGATGGGGGTAGTGGTTTGTTGGTAACAATAATGGTTAAAGAATGTGGTGTGGTATCGGTGGTGCTGGCGGTGGAAGAAGACAAGGGGTGGTGGTGAGAAGGAAGAAGAGAAGGGGCAAAAAAGACTTTACACACATCTGAAATTTAAACAAAACTTTCTCTCTCTGCAAGTTTGATTGGGACAGAGGGAGTATAACATTTTCATGTAAATAAATTATAATTTTTAATATTAAAATTATTATAATAAAGTGAATTTTAAGTATTTTTAGAAATAATAGTGGGATGAGTACAATGACTTTGAAGTGGGTAGTGGGACCCAAGTGGGTAATGAGACGTGGTGGATTTTATATAATATCCAATGGGGTGGGGGTGAATTATAATATTGTAACTGCTATGGGTGATTGGACGGGCATGATTATGAAAGTTTTAGGCAAAAATGATTATGGAGGCAACATGATCCGTACTCGTCTCACCCCATTGCCATGCCTAGTTATTATCTATAAATCTATAAATATAACTAAAAGAGCAATCATTTTGTTAAATGACACTCCCATAACTTGTCACATCAGCTTAAACAATAAATAATTAAAAAATAATTTCTATATTTAGCTTATTGTGTTTAATGCTGAATAGTTACTGCATTTAATACATTTTGGTTTCCATAAATGTTCTTTACTCATCTTGTAAATTCCTCTTTCATATTCAAGAATTTTCTTTTGAACAATTCAATATTCTTGATGACATTTGAGCATAATCCCAATTTAAATAGTACCATTTTGACACTTTCTCAAAAAAATTCATCAAAAGAATTTTATCTTCAATACTAATTTTATTTGAGCATGAAAATTCTTTTGATGTACCAGTAGAGAATCATGTTAGTTTCCTCTCTCATTCAAATGCCACAAGACTAAATAAAACTTTTGGAATTTGAAGAGAACACTGAAACATTCACAATTGCATCATCCTAACTTATGACAAATTGCGGCTTTGCTTGTAGAGAAAACTGAATAACTTTTGTGAAAATAATTAAAAGTCAAGATTTCAACTAACATTTAAAAAATCTTTATTTACAAAGATCAAATTATTCACTTCTTAATAAAATATTTTTATTTTTTAGTCTGAAATGTTTTTGATGACATTTGAGTAAAGTTACTTTTAAATTTCTACTCCTGTTAAAGAAATCAATCTAATATTGTTATCATTATTATCACAAAGTCTTATTTAAAATCGACTAATCGTTAGACGGTGTCATTTTATAATTAATATAACTAATAGGGTGATTTGATGTATGTTTTTATTTATTGCAACGAGATTCCTATAACTTTGATTTTTTAAAAATGTATTGCAATATATAAATAATTATAATTTAACCCAAAAAGTTATTGAAACGTGGTTTTTCATGATTGTCTAAATGTTAGTCTGTCTAACAGAAGAATTTTTCATTACTATTAATTATAAAATATATATTATTCAATTATATAAATACAAAATACAAAATAAAATAATTTTTTAAATTGTATTAATATTGAAATAATAAACAACTTTATAGTTTTTTTCATTCAATTTAAAATCATATTTTATTTTATCTAATTAAAAAATATATTTCATTAGTTAAAGTAGATAATTATTTTTATTATATAACTTCAAACTAAGAACACTTTTACTGTTTTCTTCTATAAAAATTAATTCATTAAATATTTTATACATTTATTAATATAATATTTATAATTAAAATTGTACACAATGCATTACAAATATTAAAAAGGAATAATAATTGATTAAAATTTATTATATAGTTTTTATTAATAAACTTATGTATTTTATATTTATATCAATATATTGTTAAAAATTGACAGTATTTTTTTACAAAAATATTTTTTATATTTACAAAATACATGTATTCCTTTTGTTTTGTTATTTGTGGCACACTTATCTAATTGAGATGTTTTCCTTTAAATGACACACTTTTCATTTTTGGAAAGATTCTTTAAATTTCATCAACTCATTCTACTTTTTACATTAAATTTCATCCACTCATTTTCTTCACCTAAATCCAAGTACCTAAACATGTTGTGTCATAAATAACAAAACAGAGGAAGTATATATTATATATATAAATATATAATATATAATATTTATTATTAATTAATTAATTAATTAATAATATTATATTTAAAATTTAAAATTTAATAAAATATTATCTATTTCCTTTTTACTGAAATATTCGAATTTTTAATCTAAATTATCATTTAACTTTTTTTACATTTACTAGAATATAATCTAATACATTAATTATTTTGACTAGTAATATAATAAACATTTTAAATTTACAAATATCAATTAGTAAAATTTTCATTTGAATAAAAAAATATTGTATCATTTAAATATTTTATAGAATTATAATTTATTCTTCTCTGAAAAATTCTCCTGACAGATGATCTCTCATTAAATTATGAACTATCCACCATATTTATTTTTCTTATGCGCTGTATTAATTAAATTATACATAACTTTTAAAATTAGCTAACATATTTTTAAAATTATATTTAGTAATTTTATATGTTATTTTATACCTCTATATATAGATAAGGATACTTTTTATATTTTCTTTTAAGTGACACATAATTATATAACTTTAAGTAAATAATTATTGATTCATTATTAACAGATAATTCATATTCTTATATCTATATTTTTATAACATAAAGTATTTCTATACAACAATCAATATTTGTATGTATAAAATACCTATGTATTATTTTCATTTTCATCTAAATATAAATAAATAATTATTATATAGCAACAAACACGGAGTTGATATTTTTTATTTTCTAATTTTTTTAAAAAAATAATAAGTATATTAATTTATTTTAAATCATCGTTTATAATTCTCATATGGAAAGATCAAGGTTTGAACTATAAATTAAAAAAATAAAATTTTCGAATTGCATTAATCGGGTCATACATTTAAAATTACTGCATGTTAAATAATAAAATTTTAATATTGCAATTAAAAACTTTTACCTTTGTATAAATATAATTCAACTTCATCTATCCATATACTTATGGAAAGATAAATTTTTACAAGAGTTTGCAAATAAATTATATCATATCATAAATTCGTCCATAGTCCGTTCATAAGCACGGGTATTATCGGGTATCTTTATCATAATTCCAATTAGCCCTAATGATCCGGCCCGAATATTTCAGGTACCCACATTTCCAAGTAACCGGATCTTGTGGTTGCCACGAACCCGCCTTTTCGGCTATCTACGACTGCGGATATTCAAACGTGCGGGTATCGAAGGTTCGGGAACTATGAACACACGTTCAAAGAGATTTGATGCGCTTTAGTAGATGTTAGAGTGATTTTACATCATTGTGAGGAGTTTAAAGTAAGTAAATTTTTGTTGAAACTTTTGCTTAATCGTTTTAGAGTGGATTGGGAGGCGACGGCAAGCAGGAAGAGAGATGGCTGAAGATTCAGAGAAGAGATTCGAAGCAGTGATGGAAAAGCTGTTTCAAGAACCTTCCAAATCTTCCAATCCCAATCCCAGGGATCGTTCCTCTACCAGGTCCTCTCTGTAAGGCATCATTTAGTTATTTTTGTTGAAGGTTTTTGAAGTGTTTCCTGTTGGCACTCATGGTTGTGGTCAATTTGCGGGGTGTACAGTAGCAGTAATGGGGCTGGAGCTGAGTTTTCCAAAGGGAAGAAACGTCCTCTTGTGTCCTCTCCATCGGTATTGGCTTTGCGCGGCAGCCCCATGGGGGAACTGCAGAATTTCGCAGGTGCAGCTTGTAGGCCGTGGGACCGTGATGACCTATTCAGAAGGTTGGCAACGTTCAAGTCCATGACTTGGTTTGCTAAGCCCCAGGTACCCTTTTCTGTTTCTCATTGTTGTTTAAAGTGAGCTCTGCTAGTTTGTTCGGGTTGTCTTGTCTCTCTGCCGCAAATCTCAAGTTCAATTTTTCATCATATCGGGAGAAATTATTATTTGGTTGAGAGTGTGTTTTGCTATTTATTTGTATGTAAGTTGATGTGTAAAAGGGTGAATGCAAGTGTGGCAGCATTTTCAACTTAAAGCATAAACTGATTATAGGCTTGTTTGCGAATGCTAGTAAGTTCATTTCAGTTTTATTACACAGCCTTGTCTCAAGATCGCATCCTACTGGACCTTTCGGTTCGATTTTTATTGAAATATCGTCTCCTAACATCTACACTAAGCCTTTGTCTTTTGTCTCTGCATAACTCTCTGTTTCACAGTCCCACAGAATCTGTAGATCTGATAGAGTAGGATCCATCATAATCCATATTAAAATTTAGTAATAGATTGCTGAGGACTTAAGAAGTGGAGCTTGCTATTATATAGTACTTGTGCCTCCACACAGTGTTTATCTTTATTGAGTTGTGTACACTGACCAGCACATGGCTACTTAAAAATATTATTACACGTTTAATGTGTATGCATACCCTAGAGATAGGTTTTGGGGTGATTTCTTCTGCTCGATCGCAACGAGCGTATAAGAATGAAAGTCATGTGTGTTGATTATGAATAATAAATGCAGTAGAAACAATTTGCTCCAAAAGATTAGAAAATGAGATAAATCTGCATAACATTGCTTGGACATTTGTGTCGAGTACCCTTGGGTCCTCTTGTATACCAGGTAAAAAACTGAGAAGCGTTAACTCATACTAAATGAGGAAGGAGAATATCTTAAATATATTAGAAAGAATATATAACGGGACATGTGTTATTGAAAATTAAATAGAAATTAAATTTTGTATTCCGGTCGAACACACAATGGTGAAAGATGATCCTTATAGCCGACATTGTATACTGACATAGAGACTTAATAGCAGTGATGTATTCGAATCATTAGAAGATTCTGCTCGCAGGGACATATAAAAATATTGTAGGTTCTCATACTCGCATACCTGACACCGAACATCAAGAAGACCATATTACTATAACTATGGATACTAGACACTATAACTATGGATACTAGACATGCATTGAAAATACTCTTTCATCTGCAGGAAGACCAAAATCCATATGGAATTAGAACTACACTTCTTTCATGAATTCAGGGATGTAGATGGAGGTCAATTCTTTCAGGTTATAGTGAGACAAGGCTCAAATTAGCTGTTGCATATTGTATTTGTTTACTTAAAAGTTAGAAGAGGGCGTACGCTCAAGAACTGGAACCTAGTTTTTTTCTCTCTATAATAAGATCTTTTGAAATGCTTAGTAATGAAAATCATACTTGTGAATGTTAACTTTGTAAGTTTTTCTTTCACATGATTTTCTCAGTTACAATTTTACAGTGCCACTGTATATAGGTGCTGATTTGGACTCATGTATTAGCTTGTGGTTCTAGCTGTCATGTATTCTGTTGCGAGATTGTAATCCTGATAATATTCTTATCCCTTTAACATATAGAAAAAAGTTGCTTGTTTTATTTTCTCTGTTTTTCTCCCATAGTCTATAAGCTAAGCCAGAATGACAATTGAATTTATCTGATCTATATCAGGCAGTTAGTAGAGTCAATTGTGCTAGGAGGGGGTGGATTAATATAGATATGGATACTCTCTCCTGTGAATCATGTGGAGAACGCCTTCTTTTTTCTACTCCATCATCCTGGGATCAACAGCAAGGTAAGCATGAAATATGTTGGAAAAAGGTTGGAGAATTTAAGGCTGGATGATTTCTTTAACCTTCTGTGACATGTGATTTCTTTTTCCAGTTGAAAAGGCGGCTTTGGTATTTAGTTTGAAGCTAGATTCTGGGCACAAGTTACTGTGCCCATGGGTGGACAATATCTGTGATGAAAAACTTGCAGATTTTCCTCCCAAGCCAACTGTTGTTTTGCAAGAGGAATACAAGAAAAGGTGTTCAGTTCTTTTGCACCTTACTGCGCTTCCACACATATCAGATTCAGCCATTGGCAGCATGAGTAGCCCAGAGCTGCAACAGCTTCTTGGAGGACCTTCGGGCGTGGAAAAGACCACGTCTACTGATGCTTCAAACTACTATCAGGTTTAAGATATAACACTTGAAGAGTGTATATTTGACCTTCTTGTTCATTCTTATAAAACAATTGTGAAATTCTTCTTCAAATTTTATGTTTGACCTAAAATGTAGAGGAAATTTTAATGTTGTCATTTAAATTTTCGTCAAGTCTCTTGGATTGACACTTTTGGAAAATGCAATAACATCTCAAACAATCTGTTCTGCAGGCACAAAAGCTTATCAGCTTATGTGGTTGGGAACCCCACTCATTACAGTACATTGTTGATTGTGACATTGGGAAAGAAGTTTCTTCTGGGGCAGAGAATTTGGCCCATCCATCTCATTTAGCAACCAATGGACTTAATCTGAGTGTTGTAATGTGTTCATCTGATAAGAATATTGAGGATTATTACAACTCTCAGGCTTCAGAAGGAGCCCTTTTTGAACCCAGTTCTGTTGCTTTAAAGTGCAGGCTCTGTGGCGCTAGTGTAGGTTTATGGGCATTTTCTTCAGTTCAACGGCCCATAGAAATTTTGAGATTGGTTGGATATACATCAGTCGATGAGAATCATGCTGATGGTGGTGAAGGGGCGACTGAAGCATCAATTACAACCTCTTCAAATTTGAGCTTAACAATAGCTGGTGGTCCTCCACCTGCAAGGCAAAACTATAGGTCAACAATTACCTTACCTGTAGTTGGGCGAATTTTGAGAGCTCGAATTTCAACCAACTCTCTTGTCAGTGAAGGACAACAAATGCCATCGAAAGAATTGAATGTTAAAGATTATGGAGCTAATCAAATAGGTGATATAGAGTTTAATAAAGATAGTCAACCCGAAGATGTGCAGGTTTTAGGGGGAGGTTTGACTAGTAATGATGAACCCAAGGAAAATGAGGAAAGTACCAAGGCAGGTGATACTGTAGAATTGGAAAATAATGGGTCACCAATAGGGAAAGCTTCTGGCTCAGGTTTTGGAGGGAATGCAATGATTGGGAGTATGAGCTCCAGTGAAACTAATGCTGGAATGGTTTCTGAAGCTGACATTTCTAAACGTAGTGACCTGCAGGGTGATTTGCAGCAAGGCGATGGTGCAGGATCTGGAACACTTGTAGTATATGGAACTGGTCACAGCTCTTTAGGTAAATATGTTTACTTGTTCTCGCAGCTTAGAATAGCGCCTCATCATTCTACATTTTGACTCCCAAAATTTTCATGTTTTGTGCCTAAATATCTAGCAATGATCCTACTTTATGCTTCGCATGACATTTTTCTAGCAATCTTTAATAGTCTTTGAACTGTGAAGGTAGTGTAGGAACTGATCATGTGAAAAATGTGTATTGTCTTATTACAGAAAGAGCTTACTGATGTTTATTATGATTTTAATATTTTTGTTCTTGCAGCGAAAATTCCTGAACAAGCAAATGAACACAAGTCAATGGAGTTTGATCCAATCAGGCAGCATAGAGTATTCTGCCCTTGGATCGCATTGAGTGGTAACTCTCTTCCAGGTTGGAAGCAGACTCTAACTGCTGTACTCCAGCAAAAGGAGTTCTCTGGAGATACCTTGCCTGAAAAGGCCCCATCTTCCATAATTAAGGTAATTGATGAACATTTTGCATGTGCTTGAAACCTACGAATAACTAAGCAATTTATTTGTTTTCAATAGTCTAGCAAGATCTGTTTGCTGGGTTCACTTATTTTACGTATATCTGCTAAAATATTCTGGAACTTATTCTCCCCAATGGAGTCAGTGTTTTGGATTTTCCTTGGAAATGTAAAGTGTGTATTGATAAGTTGAGAATTTCAGATGGAAATGTAGATGTCGACTGATATAAAAACTTTTCTGTAAAATGGAGAATATATTTAACTTACCCTTTTTCGTACTTATTTGGAATGTGAAAGTAAGGCTTTATTTATGCTTCTTTGAGCCCTGATAAACTCTTAGCAAATATCAGATGAAACCATGCTTCAGGCCTTAAAGGCGCAGCCATTCCCCAAACCCTACACATGCAGCCCAGGATGAACTTTTCTATTGGAGTATGGTTTGTCTTGCAACAAATTTGGTTAACTTGTTCATCCTTCTTCTGGCTGTGAAGATGATCTAAGCTATTTCTAGATATAATGTCTCACTTAATTTATAACCAATGAGATCATCAAGTGTGAAAGTGCTATTGAAATCTTCAGTTTCTGTATTTTTTTAGCCTGAAACTGATTTCCTAGACACTATTTAGTGTCGGTCTCAAACTTTGTAGTTCTGATCTACACAAACTCTTTACTGTTGCCTCATAGTTTAACCTTTTGATACCGTTAAATACTGGACTTCCCCTATGGTTAAATTATAGAAAAGGATCAACCCATATTCTCATATCATGTGTTATGTACAGGTGGATGATCCAGTAGAATCAATCAGACGGTTGTTCAACACGCCACCTGCAAAAAGGATGAAGCATGCCCGAGGAATGTAATACATATGAGATGGTGCAGCCAATTATGTTGGAAGGTTACCTATGCACTCTCTTATCGAGCTTCCGGGTACAGCCTAATTGAAAATTCTTCCATGTGTTGGTTATTCAGCTAAAGTTGATAGTTTTTTTTCTCCTTATTATTGATAGCTGATGTAACTTTCCATGCATGGATAATTTTGACTATGCAAGTTACACGTGAATCTGTTGAGAACAGCCTTTTAACCTAGTATTCCAGCATAGTGTTGCTTAACAACGAGACTTGTAATAATACTCTTGAGACAAACGTCGTTCGTTCATTCTTTCATCAAGCCGCAATTGGTTATCACCACTTTTGAGTATGGTCGGTTAAAGCCTCTTTCTGCCACAACAGCCCTTTTATCACCTACCAACTTGGCCACCCTGGAGGAGAAGTCACAGAGTAGGCATTCAGTGTGTGAAATAAGGAAATGCTGCAGGAGTTGATATTGGGAACAGCTAACACAGACCTGAAATATGGAGAACTAGTATTCTCTTGTACAGTCTTAACCTGGCTGATCTTTTCTACAACTTGCAGTCCTTCCAACACTTTTCCGACCACCAAAGTGGAGGCATCTAGTTCCGGCGAGTCTTTAATAGAAATAACAAACTCTGTACCATTAGGATTGCTTCCCATTTCTTCTTGATCAATCTCTAGCTTCCCCATTCTCGCGACTAATTTCATCTTGGGAGGTGGTTTTGATGGATCCCTCACAACAAGGCCAATAGACGTAGCCACATTCTTTGTTCCTGCACAATTCTCATACTGTTTCTCCCAATCATCCATGAGTCTATCGGCTGCCAGTGTCTTCCCCGCCTGCCTTGCTAGCTCGGCATCCACCCCGTAGGATCTGACTCCACCATGTTGGACATAACTAGGTGTGATCTTCACAAACTCTTTTCTTCTGTAGCTGATCCCCGCTGCCCCACTCACAAGGTCAGTAATTCTAGCAGCACCAAAGGGAACACCGTCACCGTATAGCCCAACCACAATTCTACCCACAGGGGTTCCATCGATGGATACATCCAGGAACACCTTTTTTGTCACCGTCTTTTCTGCACATGGATCTGCAGCTTCCTTTGAGCTCTCTTCTGGTGCAACCTGGTCAGCATTTTGCGGGAAATCCTCGGCTCTCGCTCTCGAATGATGTGATGCCGGCTCGAGGATTTGGGAGCCCATGAGTAGAAGTAAAGATGAGTTGGTGAGGTATCTTCGGGGAAGTTTGTGGCATTGCTTGATGGGTGTGCATTGTAGTTGTGGAGGTGGTAGAGCTGGGGTTGGGGGCTGAATCAACTGAGCTGAGGACTGCATCCTTAGTGTGTGATTTGGCCACATTTTGTTCTTGTTCTGCTTGTGCAAAGGTGTGTGTTTTGATCGTCTTCGTGGAGGAGTGCGGTGACTTTTTGGATAAGGAAAAAAGGAGAACCTAATCGTGTGCTCATTTGGGTCATCCGTTTTGGGCTTTTCAGTCCAACAAGAACTCTCATCTCATTCGGGTTTTATTTTATTTTATTCTATTCAAACTAATTAATTGTGGTAAATCATTCCTGCAATCCTATTTCCTTATTTATTATATAGAGGGAAAAGAAATCTAGTAGAGAACAACGTCTAGAATCAATGAAAATGATTTTTTTTTCCATTTTATATTTGATATCACTGATGTGGAATTTGTTGTTTGTTTTTATTTACTGCAATGTGGTTTCTATAACCCCAAGAAACTTTTAATTTGTATAGTATATAAATAATTATAATGTAATCCTAAATTTTTTTGAAAAGAGATTTTCATGATCGGTCTAACCATTAGTTTCAAGAAAAGTAACATGTTCATAAGCTAATAGATAGCTCACTTTACTTTTTTTTTTAATTTAAAATATTATTTTAAAATATAAATATTGTAAAGTGGGCAATTACCATGATTTAGAGACATGTCATGTGTCAGGAAATCTCCCTTGTTATAATATACTTATAGTTCTTGGTTTTACTATGAGATGGTCTCGAGATGAAGGGAAGACAAACAAGTACTGGTATGAATTCTTGCCAAAAAGGAGCACGTCCACAATGAAATTGAAAATACAATGAGATGATTGACAAATGACGATGCAATGAAATAAAAGGCAGACAGTTGTTCTCATCCTCCTAAATTGTGGGAAAAAAGGGAGATGGAATTTTTTTGGGTAAGCGAACAGGAAATTAAGCAGCAACCTAAGAGGCATGAATGTTGTTCTGATCACTTGTGCAGTTCCATCAACCATAAGCGATAGAGACAGCATTCAAATGTTATGCCTTTAAATCCCGCCGCAGTAGCCAAAGCTTGAAATTCAGCTCTAGATCTTGGTTTTGCACCAGGGCTATAAAGGCCCATAAAATCATCAAGAGACAGACCGTATTTCGTTGTTTCAGAATTTTCATGTTCCGGTTCCCAGTGGTCAACAATAATAACTTTCCCATTTTCCGGCAAAGCCTTGTGGCAGTTCCTCAACAACTTCAGACAATGATCATCGTCCCAATCATGTAAGATCCACTGTATATGTGTCATCGTCATCAGAATATAAATTAATTAGTGATCAATATTCCATCAGTTTCAAACACATTATATTTTGTTGTGGATGGCATCAATTACCTTCATAAACATTGCATCAGCTTCTAGAATTCTGTCAAACATATCTCCTCCTATATGTTCCACACCTGCATTTTCGTTTACTTTTCATCAGTATTACCATGAATCTGAAAATACTGCAGATTTCTTCGACGCTCTTTCACTATGGCTATTGCAAGTGAGCGAAAAACAAACAAGAAACTCTGACGATGAGGAAACAACTTCTGAAAACATACCAGGATGAGGTGGTGCCCGTTCTGCAGTTACTGGCAGGTCAAAATTAATACCCTTTATGTGAGGATACTTGGCGGTTATTGCAGGGACGGCGTGTCCATAAGCACCAGCCACATCTACTAGGGAGTTGAGGTTTTCGAAACCCTTGTAACAATTGAGCTCAAGCAGTTTTTCAATGTAATTCTTTGTATTGCCCCGCATTGAATCATAAAAAATGCTACCAAACTCTCGATTTGTTGTAACATACTTGAAGAATGGAACACCGTGAACTCTCTCAAATGCTGTACTTCCTCCTTCTAAAATAACAGCTTCCAACTCATACCTGTGTTACGTACACAGCTGATATAAAGTTAAAAATCATCAAAAGATATAAGAACGGATACATAGCTCCTACAGAAGTAGGAACAAATCAAACAAACATGAACAAATAAATTGGACAGTTAGTATCAATAATTGATGATTTAAGTAGATACAAATCACACTAACAACACTGAAACCTTTAAATACTTTTAACGTTAGAAAATTACTTGATTCATGGCCTCATGGACTTTTCTTCACAAATGACTGATCTAAGGAACCATATTAGAATACAAGTTTCTATATTAAAATTAATTGGTACTTAACATTTGATCAATATAATTCATGGACTACAGGGTTTTTTTTCCCTTCTGTTTATACTGTGAATGACTAGGTACATACCATATATCCATCATAACCTTGTCTTGAAGAGTGATGAGAAAAGGGATCAACGAAGCTCCGTGTTGGTGGTTGACGAAGTATTTGGCCCGCGGCCCCAACCCGAACCGCCTTTCACCCTTGTTAACCGAGCAAATCAAGATTGACTGGCTCGCAAGGAGGCTAAGCATACTGTTTAAAAGATCCGGGGCATCCGGATTTTTGCTTGAAAGTTGGGAGGAAATCTCAGAAGCCGAAAGTAGAGATCCCGGGGCGGCGTTGGCTATGATTTCCAGCACACCTAGCCGGACGACGGCTCTCAGCACATGCGGAACGAAACACGTCATCAGCATTTCCATGGTTTGGCCGTAGCATTTTTCTTCCTCCTCTTGGCTCATTTCAGTTGGGATTTGTTCACTTTCCATTTTTCTTTATACAAGGCACGATTTGGAGGCCTACTCTTATATGCATTATTTGCCTGCATGTGTGTGTATATATATAGTGGCTACTCGTCCAACCCAAAATATTCTCAACTATTATGAAGTATTCAAATTTAATTAGAGCCAGCCAGCCCACCCAAATTAAACTCATATATGGACTGCCAACCTGCCATCGATGACCGTATATTTCCCACCTACTTCACATGAAGAAGGGATCTCCTCTGTGATAACAAGACCTTGTGGATAGCTATGTTGCACCGAGACGGGATGGGTACCTAAACGGGTGTGGGTACGAGTACGGGGATGGAAAATGACAAAATTTAAAAAAATTATGGATACGGGTACGGAAAAGGGACAGATAAAATATAATAATAAAAAGAGAAAAGTGCTTTTATAACCCTATAAGTGGTCCGGCGGCTCTCCGGCGAAAATCCGGTGGTCCGACAGCGGTCCGGGGGTGGTCTGGCGGAAATGGGGTCTGAGGGTTATATTGGCACTTACATTAACTAGGTAGGGTTATATCTGCACTAAAAATTATCTGAGAGATATATTGACACTTATGTTAAATGGTAAGGTTATATTGGTATATATCCCTAATAAAAAAATATATAATATTCAAATTTTAATACAAATAAAACGGCTAAATACTAAACTAGTGTATGCCAATTGCCACACAAGTGTGACAAATAATATATGGAAAAAGTCAAAAATGAAACACAAATTTTGGGGTTAATTGATGGGCTAATAGGACCAAACCACCATCTGCCAAACAATATGGCAAATGATGCATATAATGTCTCTTTGCTGGTGAAATAAAGCTTCAAAAAATAAAAATAACAGAACATATATCTTTTCTAGGTTTCCGGCGAGAAAACAGAGCATCTTTACCAAAAGTGAGAACACAGGTATTAACAAAGCAAAGACCGGTAAGTTAGAATACAAATTAATGCTGAATTTGTGTTTAAAATTAGGTAAAAAAGGTTAGGAAATGACTGACCGTTTCCGTCGATCCGGGGACGTTTGAGGATGTCCCCAACCCGAATCCGTCCCCGTTTCGTCCCCACCAGGAAACTTCATTCATCTTGCCGTCCCCGTGGATCATAGGTGGATGGTGCGCTGTATTTTTTTCATTTGTTAAATTATATAATAAATTTAAAAACTTAAAATGGGTAAAATTTTGGGAAAGACCATTTTTTCATAGGCTTATGGAAAGACGGGGCTTAATTAGAATAATAACAGGTAAAAGGTTTTAGTTGCAATATTAATAGTTTATTATGCAACGTGTAGTAGTTGTAAAGTTTATAACCCGATTTATGCAACTTGAAAATTTTATTTTAATTTCTTCTAATTTACACTTTAAACCTTGGTCTTTCCATGTCTTATGGAAAAACCGTCTTTCAAGAGAGAAACTCTTAAAAATGTATTATTTTTATGGTAATTAATTTTCATTTAAGAACAACCAACATAATCACAATAAAGTTTGTAACTCTAAAACTATTACAATCAAACCAATTACTAAGGAGTACAGCTGTTTATCATTTAAGAAATTAGGCTAATCATATGAACTTATTTTATTTTTTTGCCGGCAATTTTAACTCAAAAACAGCCCATAATAGCCCACATCGATTTTATAAGCCCTATTCCCTCCATGATTTTCAACCCTATAAAAATGTCCTGAGTACAAAAGAGTGAAAGCTTGCATCACTTTCTAAGACCATCTTCAATGGTAGAAACTGCTAGTGATCTTTTACCAATTAAATATATAATTTCTTTCAATTTCTCTTCCAAGAGACCACTTAAGACACAATCTTTTTTTTTCTTCACAATGGTAAGAATCACTCTCTACTATTCATGTGCTCACTTGATTTTCTCTATCATACTCACAATTTTTTAAACATTTAATGTAAATAAATTTGATGGAGATCAGGGTACGACTACCACCATAAATGAAGACATTCCACGAGTTGATCAAACATTCAAGGGTTATGTTCGTGATCCTCTAAGTGACATGGTTGGACCTATGACAAGGTCTAGAATGAAG
>JAULKM010000010.1:8598327-8627271 GCA_032355605.1 Rubia tinctorum
CCAACATTTTGTAGTCTTCAAATGGAGTCTTCATGATCTTCAAATCTTCACAATTACCTCGTCTCACAAAATCCTTATTATAAGTGGCAAGAGCGATAAAGTCGTTCTCAACTCTAATAATAGGAAATTAAGGTAAAATAGATTCTTCAAAGCATAAAAGTATACCAAAATGAGTACAAAAAGATCCCAAAATCACCATATAAAATGGGCACATCAGTGCTTTAAGTTAATGGTGTGAGTGCTTGAAAATAATATTTTTTGTGCATTAAAATTTTCATACCAATTTAATTATTTCTTATAAGTGCTTTGATAGTAAAGTGTTGGTGCTTCAACTTTTAACTATCGGTACTTCAACATATGTGTGTCGGTGCTTCAACTTACATAAAGATTGGGCTGAATAATTGGAGTGTTGGGCCAAAATAAAAGAGGAATTAAATGAGGGAGGGAGCATTGTGTTATATTCAATGCCTATTGTAGATGAAATATGGCAGGAAGAAAACGACCTTTTCCAAGTTGGTTAGGTTCATGAACAAGACAAGGTGGCTACAATTTATGAACATGAAAAGTGAAAACCTCATATAAAATACAAAAATGTACAAACCAATGCAGAAGTATCATGGTCTTCTGGAGTAGAAACACAATGGCACAACCTTTATAAGGTGTCTAATATGACCAAACATTCATAACGTGCCTAAGCACAACACAACATTCTTAAGGTGATTACACAAATTAGAACATTCATCAAGCACCTAAGGATAACAAAAACATTCATAAGGTACCTAAACACAACAAAACTATCATAAGGCCCTCAAACACAAGACAACATTCATAAGGTGGCTTAACAAAAATATATATTTATAACTCAATGCATTTTCAAAATCAGCACTTTTTTGAACAAGTCAATCACAAATCAGGTGGTCAAAGCTCATGCAGGATAAGCATAGCCAAGAACCATCCTGCAGGAGAAGGTGAAATAGATAAGAAACTTACATGAAGAAATGAAGATAAAGGAAAGAAGCATTAAGTATTTCAACAAAAAAAATACACATATTTATAGAATCAAAAGGTTACTGTCTTAAACATACGGAAGGAGTGCATATTTGTCATCAAATATCAAATCTTAATCCAATAACAAAACTTGTAGAAAGAGACTTTTGTAGCCAAAGCAAGCTAAATCTTCAGAAAGCAGCCATGATTTTATACAATGATGCGACTTAATAGTGACTAATTTTCCCCCACCTTCCATATTTTCAAGCTTGCATTTTATCCTTGATGGAAGCAACAAGATCCTATGATGCTTAAGTTTTAAAATTAAAACTTAAGACAACTGTTAGCACCAGAGGATAGAGGAATAAGATGTTTGGCGATGTTTACAATACCAGCCAATCATATGACTCCTCTCCGTTCCACACTTTATCTCAATCACCTCTCTCTCTCTCTCTCTCTCTCTTTTATTTTACTATTTACAACCAAACTAACTTCTTCACCATGTATAGAGAAAAGAGTCTTGTGAATCATCCTTATTTAATCAACCTCGGAGGTCCTGCTACAGTTTACAAAGAATGTTGCATAACAAGGATGAAAGAAGAAAGAGTGAAGAAGAAATGTAAAGGTGTTTCCGACATTTTATCGTGGGTTGCAAAAAGTTTTAAGATAGAGGAGAGGAAAGTCCGACAACTTTCAAAAAAAATTGAAGAGCATGACAAGATGAGCCAAGGGGATGACGAGGAACCTGACCTGGCTAGTTTGAAAGTTATACACAAACTTAATAAAGTACTTGAGGGTGGTGTAGTTGTCCTTACGCTCAGAGATGAGAACTTTCTTTCTGAACGTGGGGTTAGTGAAGAGGTTGATGAACTTGAAGATATGGAAATTGGAGAGCAAAGAAAGAGGCATGGTGCTTTTGAAGCTGCTAAAATGAAAGTGTCAAAAATTTTACTGAAGATTTGATCTTGTTGTTGATGAGGGAGTAACTCTGGATGCAAGTGGAAGCTTCACAGATGAGGCAGAAAGGAAACTGGAAGATGCAACTACCACTGTAAAGATATTGTCTGACTACTACACACAAGAGGTGATGAGACGTCAAATGCAAGTTTTTTTTAAGGCATTAACATCTATTTTGCTATCATTTTATAGGTAAATTTCTAGGTTTACATCATAAGGGTTTAGATGACCTTTTTTGGTGTTCATATCTAAATCTTTCATTTTGTAACCTATTTTGAGTCTAATGGTTTTTTCTTACGACCATCTAGATTTTATTTTGTGGCCTTATTTGTAGATTGCTCGTAAGTATTTTGGAGTAGTTTACTGAAGGTCATTCACAATGATGCTATAATACTAAAGCTCACTAGTAAAAACGTGGTAGAAGATTTAAGGGTCAAAGAAAGAAAGACAACGAACTGGGTGAATTGTGATCCGGGAGCTGAACCGAGTTCTTTGAATGATTCGAGAAGAATCAGCCTCCAAGGGTGACACCATTGGATTCTTATTCTCGATCTCTATAAAATCAACTACAAGAACCCCCAGATCGAATCATCAGTTCACCCGTAGCAGCGCATACAATTTGAAGGAAAAAAACTAAGTTTTGGAAAAGCTAAATACTGGCATAGCCCGTGCATATTTGCACAACCCATGCCATGTCTTGTGTTGAGAAGACAAAGTCTAGACCACGGGCCGTGCAATACTGCAAGCCCCACACACTAAGAATGAAGAAATCACAGGTTTAGGCCGCAAGTTGCGCAGTCTCACGCGACTTGTGCACTCAGAAGATAGCAGACCCGACTCCAAACCTAGGGCATGAAGATTTGCTCATTCCGTATGCTCAGAACAATTGGGAACACCTCCATTTCGTGGCCAGTGTGCTTTTGTACAGCTCATGCCAACGTGGCATTATGGTTTCACTAGGGTTTTCCAAACTTAAGTCTGTAGAGGCTCATTTATCTTCTCCTGTATAAGAAGCCTTAATCTCTTAGGGTTTAAAAAAAGCAACCATAATATAGATCTTAGTTTTTGGTAGGTGGGAAGGAAAAGGATAATTCTCTCTCTCTCTCTCTCTCTCTCTCTCTCTTTCTATAGAGTTCTTCTTCTTTAACCTTATTTTAGTTATTAGATCAATGGCATTTAATTTAATGAATGCCATGGATTTAATAGTAGTTGTAGAGTAATTTATTATCTTGGATTAATATTTGTATTCATGACTTGATTTTTACCTTGTGAGATTCTTATATTACCCTATTTTTATGTCCTATGAATATTTTTGCTTGATTAGTAGTTTACATTCTTATAAGATTTATGCCATGTTATGCTTTATGATGCATCCATATATTCATGCATAGTATAATATCGTGCTGGGCTAAAATGCTATCTTGGGAGTGTTATATTAGGGCTATTTTAGATTCGAGAGTACTGGAGAGATGAGTCCATTCATGATACCTTGAGAGTACCAACTCGGGTGTTAAATTCTGATTCTAATGGGCTAGTTGTGTGAGTGATTGCATGTTAGGGGTTCTAGACTAATTTCGAACGAGGGGAAACCCTTGGATTTCCCCGATAGATAAGCATTCTAGTTTGCAGTGACTAGGGTGTGGCAACCCTAGATTCATCATGAAATGCCAATTCCTCTGCCTCTCTAGGCCTAGGGTTAGTGTTTGTAGTGAAGTGTCTAAGACGTATTGTCCTCACTCTCGTATCTAACGGTTACAACCTACGCAAAGCTTAGTTCCTTTAAGCGGAGGCTTGTAGCATTGGGAGTGAGATGGCGGGGAATGGGGAACGAATTCAAAAGGTCGATCAATGCAAATTCCATGATTACAAAGGTGGTGGGTTGGTTCTTTAGGGGAGATGAACCTTTGTGTGATAGACATTGGGATTCCCAGCTTTCATCCACACTTTGTGACATGGACATGAGATATGTTTATATGTCTTACATGTAATAGAATCTAGGATAAAATTAATTAATCGGCCATGTTACGCAAATACCCCAAAGACTAGTCAATTATAGTTTTAATCTATTTTCTTGCATGATCAGTGGTTTATTAGACACCCCCCAAATTATCTGTTCTTAAGCATTAACTATTCCCGACACACAATCGGAGTGACGCTCGATTGTGAGTTTTGTAAAGCTAACCTTCAAATTCTTGTATCATTGTGGACAACCCCGGACTTGCCACTAGCTACTCTATAGTGGTTAGTAATGAGTACGAAAACAACGAAACAAATTTCTATCTTTGAAACGCATCCCGTGGGAATTTAAAGACCATGTGGGGTGCGGGTTAAATTTTGGCATCATTGCCGGGGATACTAGTTTTAATTTGATTGTTAGCTTACATAACTAGTAGTTATAGTAGTTTGTGCTTTACCGATCCTATTACCGATACCATGATTTTCCCAATTCGAGGTTGAGTGGTAACCCGAATTCATGGTATGAAGATGCTTCAGGAAACCAACACTTTGAGTTAGATAGTTGGCATTTCACCAACCTATACAATGCCTCAAAACTAGTCCCTAGGATTAGTTCCCAAGTCCGTGCGTGAAGAAGTGTTGGAAGCCTTGGTTAACTTAGTTAGAACTATTGGGTTTCTCCCAACATAAATATTTAGTAATGCTAGGGACTTGGGAGTTCCCAAGTCGGAGTATGGAAAAATTTTGCAAGTTAGAGCTAATGTGATCAAGAGTCATGAGTTACTCCAATCACAAGTGCTTAGCGACATTAGATATTTGGGAACTTAACTCTCCTCAAGCATTGAGAGAGTTGAACGGAAAGTGAGTGACTTGATCGAAAGGGCGAGCCAACTAGAAGCCCAATATTTCAAAATGAATCATCTCTAGTTTAATTTGAAATCTTGGTAAATGAATTTGAATTTGAAATCTTGGTAAATGAACCCCAGGGGGATGGGGAGTGTTTTGTTAAAAGCGAAGATGTTGATGAATGGGTTATTATAGTTAACTCACCATTTTACCTATCTCAACCCCAACCTCCACCAATAGAACTAACTACCACATTTTTGAACCCATATAGAAGTCCATTGAATATGCTAAACTTCCAAACCACCTATTTACTTTAGGGTTGACTCATTCTCTACTACATCTTCCTCTTGGAAGATTCTTACCCACACCTCTCCTTTTTTTAGTTGTCTATGGTGATGGGGTACAAACCATACCATATGGATAACATTAGGGTTGTGCCAACGACCTTAAATATACGTTGCTTCTCAGAAGGCAACCCGAGCCTTAAAAAAATAGATTAGTTAGTTTTTCTTGGATAAAAAACTAATTAAAAAATATCCTCACCTCTATCCTCCCACTCTTACCCCAAAAATCATTAGACACCACCATAATCCACCACCAAATACACAACCTAGATCGCACACTAGTTGTTTCTTTGTGGGGATGTGATTTATATTTGTTTAGTGTGGATTTGTAGTGGCTTGATTTGAATTGCATGTTGGGGTAGATTTCAGGACATTTAGGTGAAAACAATGCATTGGGAAGTGATTATTGTACATTGTTTTGTTTACTTCCCTCATTTTTCATATCATGTTTCTTATTTGAGGATTATGTGTGTTGTAAGTGTGGGGAAGGAAAAGATGTATGATGTGCACCATTATGCATGCGTTAGCCAATGCATTTAACACATTTATTATCATCTTTTGTTTGGTTGATTTATAGTTTTAGTTAGGTTGGCATGACAAAGGGTTTAGACGACCATTATTGGTTTTCTTATCTAAATCCCGAGTTTTGTAAACTTAATTAGAACTAATGGACACTTTGTATTCACGACCATCTAGATATTCCTTTTTGATCTTCTTAGTAGGCTGCTCGTGAGTACTTTTTCATTATCTTTTGTAGAAGGTCATCCGTGGGGGTGGTAGTAGATATTTGAAGGTCATTCACAAGGATGGTAGAAGATATCGAAGGCAATTTACAAGGATGGTTGTAGATTGAAGGTCACAAACTCCAAAGCATGGTAGTGGATGGAATTGGGACCAAGAAAAGCAGATTCGAAGTTCAAGAAGGCCAAGTCCGAAATGGAGGAATTTTTGTCCGGGAGTTGCACAAAAGTTTTGGAAATATCCGAGAAGAATCAGCCCTTGAAGGTAGCACCGTTGGATTTATCTTCTCAAGCGCTATAAAACGAGTTACAAAAACTCCCAAATTGGACCAATGATTTTCCAGTAACGGAGGAAACAAGTCAGTTGACCGGACCAACAATGGCTAGCACGGACCGCACTAGGCTGGCACGAAGACCTCACCTAGCACGAACCATTGCACGTCTCACGGCCTGTGCCAGGAGCCTTTGGCATGACCTTTTCCATCTAACACGAGCTGTGCTAAGCTCCAGCATAGGTCATGCTAAATCGTGCCGGTCATGTGCCTTTGTCTTCTTTTCACTCCAAATTTAGCTAAGTATGGGCTCAGAACGTCTCGTTTCACATGGTCTGCACCGTTTCAAGTCACTAATGTCAACACCAGTCGACGGAGTACGAAGAATGATATGTCCCGCATTGAGAACTGAGAAAATGAGGTTATAGCCGACAGGGCACGCCAAACGATGTGGGACGAGGATCCGAAGGAGCAAAAACAAAGTGTCGGTCGATGACCTGCTCTGATTGACACAGATTGCACTTGTACGAGGGGGGTACGGCCCATGCTAAGGCCAACGCCCCACGCTGGCACAAGGCTACGACCTGTGACAGAGCCGACGTGCTGCGCTAGCATGAGGCTCCCTCAGCAGACACGGGTCGTGCCAAGAACCACCCCTCGCCCTGGTTGTGGATGCTAGGGTTTTTGCCACTTTTTGGCCTATTTCTTGGGCCAATTCCCTACTACTACTATATATAGACCTATGTCTACTAGGGTGGAAGTTTATGCTCATTTTTAGATCTCAAGAGTAGGCTAGAGAGAGAAAATACTCTTCCTTCTCTCTAGGTTCTTTTCTTTTTATCTTTTAATTTTTTTTTTGCCCAAAAGTATTGGATCCAATGAAATACTTGGGTTCAATGCTTAGGGAGTAGGAATCTTACTTGGGGAACATATTTGTATTCATGTATTAATGTTGATTTTGTGAGATTTCTAGATCTACCTATTTCTATGTGTTTTGTGATTTTTATGTTGGCATGTTCTTATAATTCTTGTGAATTGCGTGATTGTCACACTTAGTTAGCATACACCAAAGTCTACTTTCATGTTGTTGCATTTTTGCTAACCCCCCTGGAAGGAAACCTAGATGCGCTTAGGGTGACGATAGCCCAGAACCGTGTAGGTGTGTGCACGAAGGTTGTCGTTGTTAATCGTCATGATCGACCATGCTTTAGTTAGCTGACTATGCGGTTCGAAAGGTTGCGGGTAGAGATAGACTAAGTAACAAACTAGGATTATCTTGCTGATACTAAAGCCATCGATAAGACACTTATTTCCTTTGCCTTTGTAGGCCTAGAGGTAGTGCGTTCGTAGTGTTCCACCAGAGACTTAATCGCACGGGGGAGAATCAGACCTGCATAATGAGTCATTATTTTTTTGCACTCTCCTAGTTGTGGAGGCGAGGCTAATGGAAGATTTAAATACGCGCACCTCTATTTGACGGATAGGGGGAAGTTTTTGACCATTGTCCGCACTACATGTCACAAACACTAGAATAGGGTTTAGATCTTGTATTTGATGAAATCAATGATCGAAATGACATTAATCATGTTACGCAAATATTCCCCAAATGTTAGTTTATATTGTTAATTCTTGTGATCATTTGCATGCTAGTATTTTTTAGTACAAATCTCCCCGATGACTGTTTTCAAACACTATTTATTCCTAACACATGGTTGGATTGATGACCCAATCACGGTTGTGTTTAGTTAATTATTAGAATCCTAACATCTCTGTGGACGACCCTGGTACTTGCCACTATCTACCATTCTTGGTAGTGTAGTAGTATGAATGGAGCATCAAACGAATTCTATCTTTGACGGTCCCCTCTCGGCTTAGTAGATCTCCCATGAAAAGGTTATTTATTAACGACGCTCAGGAGGGGTGGGTCAACATACTATTAGAGGAGGGTACAAACCCTGTACGGTTAACCGTTGATGATGGAAGTAGTTAAGGGCGAAGTCCTTAAGCTACTTAAGACTGGAGTGATATACCCTATCTTTGACAGTACTTGGGTAAGTCCAACCCAAGTTGTGCCGAAAAAAGTGGGGTAACGGGGGTAGAGAATAAGGGTGTGGACTTGGTACTTATCCGTATTCAAAGTGGGTGGCCCGTATGCATTGATTATTGCCACTTAAACGCGGTAACTCGTAAGGACTGTTGATCAAATGCTAGAAAGGTTGGCCGGTCACACTTATTATTGCTTCATTAATGGCTATCAGGGTATTTCCAAATAGGCATCGACCCTAAGGACCAATAAAAGACCACCTTCACATACTCTTTTGGCACTTTTTCTTATAGGCGCATGTCATTTGGTCTTTGCAATGCCCCGTGAACTTTTCAGAGATACATGGTTAGCATCTTTTCAGAGTTCATTGAGCGCTTTGTAGAAGTCTTCATGGATGATTTCACCATCCATGGGACTCCTTTGATGGTTGCTTAAATCATCTAACATTAGTGTTAGAGAGATGTATCGATACAGATATTGTATTGAACTCCAAAAATTGCCACTTCATGTTAGAAAATGGCATTATTCTTGGCCATTTTGTGTCATCTCATGGTTTAGAAGTGGATAAGGCTAAATTGGACACCATTAAATCCTTACCCTACCCCACTAGTGTTGGGGATATTAGGTCATTCTTATAGGGCATCGTGTTCTACCGGTGTTTCATTAAGGATTTCTATATTTCATTGTAGATGACGAGGGTAAGAAAGCCTTTGACACTTTGAAGGAAATACTTATGACCGCCCCTATCATACAACCACCAAATTGGTCCCTTATCTTTGAGATAAAGTGTGATACTAGTGACTATGTTATAGGTGTGGTAGGCCAAAGAGTATGGAGGGTGCCACATGTCATATACTATGCCTCAGTAACTATATATGATGCACAATGTAACTATTCCACAACCAAAAAAGAGCTACTAGTCGTGGTATTTTCCCTTGATAAGTTTAGACCCTATTTTCTTGGCACCAAGGTTATTGTGTACACGGATAGTGTAGCCTTTGCCATTTGATGACCAAAAAGGAATAAAAACCTAGACTTATTAGGAGTATCCTCCTCTTGAGTGAATTTGACCTTGAATGAGAGACAAAAGGGGTAGTAAAAATGTGGTTGCCAATCGCTTGAGTAGGTTGATGCCCACCGAAGACCTAGACTTCACTGAGGTAAAGCACAAGTTAGAACCCATTCGGGAAGATTTTCTAGATGAGCTATTGTTTGGGGTAACAACTAGCCAACCTTGGTATGCAAATTTAGTGAACCATTTACTCAAGGGCAAGTTTCCCCCTTCTAATGATAAGGCACAAATGGATAGGTTAGTGAATAAGGTACATGCATGTGTGTGGGATGATCCTTATGGAGGCATTGCACCGACCAAAAGGTTAGGAGATGCATTCTCGAAGATAAAGTAGAATCCATCCTTACATTTTGCCATTCTTCCGATGGTGGTGGGCATTTCAGGTATAGAAGAACCATTAATAAAATAGTGGAATGTGGTCTTTAGTGGCCCAACATGTGGAGATACCCGAGACTTTGTCCAATCATGTGACAGTTGCCAAAGTATGGGTAACATCTCTCAAGAATGAGATGCCTCAAACTTTCTTTATGTCGGTCGAGGTTTTTGATGTGTGAGGAATGGATTTCATGGGACCCCTCCCTAATTCCAAATGGAACTACTATATTCTAGTAGTGGTAGACTACGTGTCCAAATAGGTAGAAACCAAGGCAACAAAGACCAATTATTCAACAACAGTGATACGATTCCTCAAATCAAATATTTTTTCTCGATTCTGCATCCTTCGAACCGTGATTAGCGATACAGGAACTCATTTCTGCAACTGACTCATGGAATTCGTGTTGAACAGATTCAGAGCAACCCACAAGACATCCACCGCTTACCACCCACAAACAAATGCTCAAACTGAGATATCCAATCGGGAAGTCAATGTCATCCTTGAAAATATGGTGAAACCATCGAGGAAGGACTCAAGTTCCCGATTAGATGATGAGTTTTGGGCCTACCGAACCGCACACAAAGCCCCTATAGGAATGTCACCTTATCGGATCCTTTTTGGTAAAGGATGCCACCTCCTGGTCGAACTTGAGCACAAGACACATTGGGTCGTGAGACACCTAAATATAGACTTGAATGAAGTTAGAGAACATAGGAAGTTGCAACTACAAGAACTTGAAGAGATTAGGTACAACTCCTATGAGACCACAAAAATTTACAAAAAAAAGGACGAAAGCATGGCACGACAAGAGAATAGTAAAAAAGGACTTTGAGGTGGGAAAAAAGTCTTTGCCTACCAATTTTGACTTCGTCTCTTTCTGGGAAAATTGAGGTCAAGGTGGGCAGGTCCATGTGTGGTGACCAAGGTATATCCTCATAGTCCGATAGAGGTGGAAAATGAAAAGGATGGCACCAAATTGCTAGTCAATGGGCAGAGATTGAAACATTATTTTGAGTTGGGGAATTTGGAATTATTCTAGGAGGAAAATCTCCTCCTTGAAAATCCAATCTATGAATGAACTATTTTAAGGTAAATAAGTCATGGGGACGACATTAAAAATACCCATTGGTAGAGTTCTTAAATTTTGTTACCTCATTTTTCTTTTAGATATTTTTTGTAGAAACTCAATTACGCTTGGTCTTGTGTTATTTTGATAGGGAACATTTCGATCAAAGGATTGCCCAAGGAGTCAACATATCCAAACACTATTGGTGCAACCATTGAAATTCCCTTCACCACTTCTATGAAGGAAAAAGGAGATCGGCTTTGGGACATTACTCATTCTTCGTAGGAGTCACGATTCATATCACTTGGTGTAATTCGAGTGACCATTTTGGTTCCTCAGTATTACCTACTCCACTTTTGATTTTTACATTTTTTTATGCATTGGGAACAATGCAAAGTTTATGCGTGGATGAGGGAGTAGTTAGACACTGAGGAATTCTAGCAAAAAAATTTGTGTTTGCTTGTTTTATTTACTCTTCGTGTATGAAGCCTACTTTGGGGCATTTTGTGCTACATAAAAAAGAAAAAAAATACCCTGACTAAGTCGAAAACCCAAAAAGACGACTTAAGCCACAGTGGGAAAGACCCAGATTGGTCGAAAAACCTATGCTAAAGTGAGAGGCCAAATGATGTGGAAAATGTGAGATGTGAGCTTTGAAAAAGAAAAAAATGTGGGAAGCTAGGATGAAATCCCAAAAGGGCTCATAGGAAAAATGAGAGAAATGAAAGAAATTGAAACTTATTTTATGCTTATCTTGACTTGTCTTTTGGTAGTTTCTTTTGATAGAGTAAGCCAGCTTCACACATTCACATGATTAAACCTCGCCTTTGATTTGGTATATTGGTTGGTTAGATTGTCTTAGTTTCTTTGGAACATGAGAGTGTGAGAGATTTTTATGTCTTGGGGGCTAGAGTAGTCTAGGAATAAAATGTTGGGTGTTTTGGGAAAATTCTTTGCATGCTATATTACACTTAGATCTTTGCTTGTTCTTGTTTACTCGAGAACGAGTAATTTAAGTGTGGGGGAACTGATGAGGCATCAAATGCATGTGTTTCCTAAGGCATTTAACATATCTTTTGTTATGTTTTATATGGTAGATTACTAGATTTAGGTGAGTTTACATTACAATGATTTTAGATAACCGTTTGTATTTTTCTTATCTAAATCCATCATATTGTAGTTTTATTTAGATCTAATGGATTCTAGGCCCCTACGAGTGTCTAGATCTATTTTGTGAGCTTTTATTTGTAGAATGCTCGTAGGCACTTCGGACTGTGTAGAAGGCATTCACAAGAATGGTAGTAGATAGTAGAAGGTCATTCATAAGGATGGTAGTAGAATGAAGGCCACAAGCTAAAAATGTGGTAGTAGGTAAATGCGCCGAAGAAAAGAAGTCAAAGTTTGGAAGATATGAAGATTGACACGACTCATGTACATTTACACGGTCCTTGCCAAATCATTCATTGAGGAGGCTAAGTCCCAGCACGGGCCATGTGTTTTTGCACAACCCGTGCCCCCAGAAGTTGAAGACCCGGACCTCCAGTCAGCGTCCCGCAAGCGTTTGGGCGGCCGCGTGTTCATAAGACAAAGACATCGACTCCATATGGCATCCCACGTGCTTTCGCACGAACCACGAGCTCAGAAGACCACAATCACCTCTCCAATCCGCAGACCACGTGCTTTATCATAAGCCGCGCGCTCAGATTGGCCGAGAAACACCTCCAGTCTGCAGCCCGTGTACTTTTTCACGGGTCGTGCACTATATTGTACGACCCCTACCAACATGGCTTCTAGGGTTTTTACTTTGTTTTGGGCTTTTCTAAGGCCTATTTCCACCTACTATATAAGTAGCCACTAGTCTACTAGGGTTTAAGTTTGGTCATAAGTCTAATTCCTATATCTAAGAGTAGGTAGAGAGAGAAGTAGGATATCTCCTCTCTTCATTTTTTTCCTAGTTTTTGCCTATGACATTGAATCCAATTATTGTGTTGGTTTCAATGTCTCTAGAGTAGTTTAATTAATTGGAAAATGAGTTGTATTCATGACTAGATATTGATTTTGTGAGATTCTTAGATTTCCCTATCTTTTATGTTTTATGAATATTCATGCTTGATTTATGTTTTATATTCTTGTAAGATGTATGACATGTATGTTCTATTATGCACCCGTAGATTCATGTGTAGTATACCACCGTGCTAGGCTTGAATTGCTACCTTGGGAGCGTCGAGTCAGAGTTATTGTCGGTACGTGAGTACCGAGGAGATGAGTGCATGCATATTGTCCTAAGAGTACCGTCCCGATCGTTAGACTCTAACTTGATTGGCTCGTCATGCAATAATTATTCATGCCAGAGACGATAGATGCCCTAACGGGGGGAGCTCTCGACTTACCTCGATAGTATGAGCATTTTAGTTTGTAACAATTAGAGTTGGTGTGTAGCGACTAAAGTCGTTTCAACCCTAGAGTCATCACAAGATGCTGATTCCTTTGCCTCTCTAAGCCTAGTTCCTTTTAGTGGGGGAGCATTAACGTTGGGAGTAAGAATGACGGGGAAAGAGGTGTGATCCATAGTTCGATCGATGCAATTTCCCTAGTAACGGAGGCGGAGTGGTAACTTCATAAATTGAAGACGGGCCTTTGTGTGATAGGCATTAGGAATTCCCAACTATCTCCATGCTATGTGACATAGACATAAGATAGGTTTATATGTCTTACATGTGATTGAATTTAGGATCAAAGTCATTCATCGGTTATGTTACGCAAATATCCCCAAAATTAGTAAGTATAGTTTAATCTCTCTTGTTGCATGATTCTTAGTTGTTAGATAACCCCTCCCCCTCCCCAATCTTAAGTTTGTAGCACTAACTATTCCCGACACACAATCAGAGTGACGCCCAATTTTGGGTTGTGTCTAGTTAACTTACGAATTCTAGTATTTCTTTGGACGACCCCGAACTTGCCTCTAGTAGTTACTAGTGAGTACGGGAGCAACTCTATAAATCTTCTATCTTTGATCTTTTAGTGCTTCGCAGGTTAATTTAAACTCTCCTGAAAATGTTGGGTTTGTAACGACCCCGCGAGGTGCGGATCACATATACTGGAGAGCATTGAATATGCTCATTTAGAGTTTGTGCAGTGGTGAAACCGGTCTTGTGGTTTCAGTTCATTAAATATTCAATCCCTCTTCCACCTCATCAACTGAAACCACAAAAAACCACTTCATTTTTACCTCCACGGTGGTTGAAACCATTTTATGGATCCAACTTGATTTTCTCTATCCTAATATCAATTTTACCTTCAATATTTAATTTAAATAAATTTTCCTACACAAGATAGATTGAAATGTAAAATTTAATAATACAATTTACTTTGATAATTTTACTTCGTCTTCTAAATTTCGTGTTTTCATTTTATTTTTAAATTTATTTTTTTTAATATTTTTACAAATTACTTTTTAATTTCGTTTTTTATTTTAATATACAATTTGGTTTAAAAAAAATAAAAACAGCAGAAATTTAACAAAGAAACGAAAATAAATAAATTTGAGAATCGGAAATTGCAGTAGAATTTTAAAAGTAAAAACTAAAAGCAATTGAAGGGAGGTTTCACATGGGATTGACATTGATTTTGCAATTGGGTCCAGCGTTCATGTGGGATGCCATTGAATTTCGAACTGGGCGGTTGCAGCTCGTTGAAACCGCAGAGTGACCTCACTTGATTGAGACCACTTTGAAACTTTCACCGTGGGGATTTGTGATTTCTGTGTGATTTCAGTTTTCAATTGATACCACTCTGAAACCCCCCACTGCACGTACTCCTAGTGGCCTTGGTTGCTGCACTTGTGGTTGGTGGGGGGACTATTGCTGCTTCAGTTAATTTTGAAGAGAATGTATTGTGCTGTTTGAAGGATAGTGTATCGTTCTCCTTGGTGGTGGTTTTTTATTGAAAAACTAGCTGCAGCGTTGTGTGAGTGGTTCAATATTTTGTGTTGAGCTTGGGTGGCTTGAAACGAAATCTGTACGAATATTCGGGTTGCATCAGAGTGGATTTGGCTTCAACTTTTGGTGATCTGGGAACTGGGTTTAGTTGAATTGCTTCCGTGAGGAAGACGGTTTTCCTAAGAGCTGTCAATTTTTAGAGAGAAGAAACCTTCCCTCTTTTTTTCCCCAAGTATGTGAAGTGTTTACAACTTTTCGAAAGTTACTCCGACACTGAAATATAAGGTGTTTTAATACTAGCGATAATATTTATCAAGTCCGTGTAATGAAAGCGTCAAGAATCTAGCGCGGCAAGAAATCAATAAATTGACTAAAGACAAAAAGAAGTTTGTAGAGGGTAAAAAAGAAGCAGCTTATAACTCAAAAGTACTACTAGCAGACAATTAATTTGCATTTTTGGAAAGCAATAACTCATGGCAGTTGACTCTGGTTGCAAAAGCACCCCCAAGAAAATGTTTGAAAACAGCCAATACAGCCCTGAATAAGCATATAGAGTAGATCATGGACCACTATTGTAAACAGAACAGGAGGAAGAAGAACAAAATGAGAGGAGAATTTCAAGCCTCCAATTAACATGAAAGGGAAACGGATACTTCTATTCATATTCACGAATGAAAATTTCAATTCCAGCTTTCGTCAATCACTCTCCCAGCAGCAATGCCAGATATACTTACAAGATAGTAGTAAGATGCTATCTAAAAGTGCCTTCATGTTTTGGTCTGACATTTGACACGACTTAATAATAGCCAACGGATCTCAGCTCTACCCGTGTGGCTTTCTGGTCATCCCCTCCTTGTCCCAGAAACACCAGGCGACCTGCGAACCATCACAATAATACCAAGAATGAAGAATAATTCACCATGCTTACCCTTTATAAAGCAAACCTCCATAAATTGAACATCAGTTCTGGATCCCATTAACCACTTATACTCTATAGTTTCTACTCAAAGGCGTGAGATGATTTTGGATAAGCAAAGCAGCAGAACCATCATGCTATCGTTCGTTCTCTAAATGGAAGATTCATCTCTTCCCACAGTAAAATAGACATATCCAATATAAGCTAGTCATGGATTGTAGTAAAAATAAAGTAGACGTGGATTCCATAAGTGAGTTCAAAATTTTCATTTTTCCTGGGATAACATCACTGAATCAATCAAGGCATTAGTCAAATTTGCTTTATCATCCTAGCTGCTACAGACCAAGAAAGTTGCTTACCACGAGGATCATTTCATTTATTCAGACAGTGATTCAAATACTCTTGTTGCCAGATTTCTATATACAAATATAAACTTTCCCATCATGTCCAACTAAGGTACATCTTAAAAACCAGAACTCGTAGTGGTCAAATATCAATATATAGTCATCTGCAACTGCAAAAAAATGTCAATAATTAATAGCAGGAAAAAAATAATAAAATTACCGTTGCGGCGGACAGCAACCTCTCGGATCCGTCGAACAAGACCAGTTATCTGATCACTGAATATCTTAGTTTCCAAATTTCCTTCCACATATAAGATTGTCCTATATCAAACAACATAGTAACCACTTTAAGAGAGTAGCAAGACCAAAGTGAAAAGTGGTGAAATATTGAATAATAAGTTGGAAGGGAACAGAAATCATCATTCAACGAAGAATATATTATCGAAGTGCACGGCCAAAACATTCTAAAATAAAGGTGTGCGTGTGTGTGAAAGATAGAAGGCACGGAAATTTACATCTTTGCGCGGAACACTCAATGAGAAAACTCGGTTAAATATGGTGGTTTTGGGAGTGTTTAGCATAGCACAACACGCTGAGATTGCAGCTTTCAGAAGAAAAAAATAAAAAGTTCTACTTCATAAGCAAAACTGTTAAAATGCTACCAAACAATGAATGCATTATGCTTCTGCATAGCATTGTCAACTATAAATTTGGTATTCTTAATAATGTTCCCAGTTCCCTTAAAAATTATATCCTTGGTGAGGATGTATATTAGACTTCATAAACTCATGACAAGGTAAACCAAAACAGGTGTCCTGTCATATATTCAACTCTTTTCCTATTGTAACGAAACTCCCTTCTAATCCATATTATAAGTTTGGTTCAAGCCACAATCAACACAAATTGTGAACCACAAATGAAAAGACGTTCATTAACAAATGCTTACCCTGGCACCACATTCTTCATAGCTAGCTCTGCTAACCTCTCGGGGTAAACAGATACCCTGTGCCACTGAACAGCGCAGCGGTTTGCATAATCTTTCGGCTCCTCATTATCCAAAGGCCTTCTATTGTTCCGAATCCCGCCTGTCCCCACAGACAGCATCGTCAACACCCTCCCACTCTTTAACTTCTTCTGGATCGGAGCCTGCCCAACTTGCCCTACCAATATCGCCTGCCCCGCATACTCATATGACAAAAATTCAACCACAGATAAACCTAATGTTGCATAAAAATAAACTCTATCCATTCAATACACATTTCACATACTCCCTAAGTCCCACTGACAACTTCTTATGCCCCATATGCACAGTCTTTAAGAACAACATAAACTCATTAACATCTAACAAAAAGTTGGATATCTTAAAAATCTTATTCATATACCAAGTACCAACTGAACTTTAGAATCAAAATCTACAACTTCAAAAGTCATCAGTACAATGATCAGATTACACTCTTAAAGGACTAAATTCTGTATAAAAAGCAAATGCACGGCCCAAAAGGGAAAATAACTAACAATTGTAATTTTATACTCCACATGCTAGTTGATAAAAGTGACCAACTATGTAGCCATAGAAGCAAAAAATTGACCTTGTAAATGCCGGAATCCAGGCCATTCTCGAGAGGACGGTTGAAGATAGCAGGACGCTCAGCGTTGGGCTTTGAAGAAGGAGATGATGGTGAAAAGGGGTCCGAGTCGGCGTCGGAAAGGGCCGAGTCCAGAGGGTCCGATTCGGAAGAAGAGCTCTTGGAACAGAAGGTAGTCGAAAAAAAACTGGATGGCTTTTTGGTGAGAACAGTACGATAGACTCGTCTGGATATGATAGAAGACGCCATTGATGATGATTCTCGTCTGCAAATGAGTTGCTCTTAAACCCTCGATTCGCCTTTCCACTACTCGTTAACCCCTAGTTTGGCTTGTGGTCTCGAAGGAAAGAAAGGCGTGATATTTAAAAGCCTTGACAAGTAACGCCTTTGCTGGGAGAAATGCATTTTCTGTAATTTATTGAAACAGAAGAAGCTACAGTCCCTTTACCTGTATTATTGTGTTTCATTAATGTCTTAATTTTTGGTTAAAACATTAAGAGAATACATTATATTTTGTTCGAAAATATTGAAATAACTCGTAATTCTTTGAAAGTACAAAACTAATCCTGGACCCGTCTGATTTTTTGTCAATAGCGGTTTTGGCCATAAATGAAGGAAGAGACGGATTTTATCCCATGAAAAAAACAGTAAAATTTAAAAAGGGGGAAATATGATTATGCCCATGAATGATTAATAACTCATTTCATCTTCTTTCCCTCCCAACTCACACCCAATACATTCCTTTTCCCCAATCCCTAAACCCTAGTCGAGGTCTGAGAAAACTCACCTCTAACGTCATCACCGTCGTTGTAGCGATGCCCCTCTGAGGTCCTCGACCTGAGTCGCGACTGCTCGTCAGACGAAGTCCTGTCGATTTACTGGAAAATGGCTCTCCAACACCACCCAGACAAACTAGTGAAAACCAACGTGTTGAAAGTCAAGGCCACGAGCGAAAATGAGTGGCCACGACTCCAAGTATATCCCTGATGTGGGATAATCCTTCCAAGCTAACATAATAGCTAGAATTAGTGTGGTATAGCTTGTTTCCCTGGTTGACTTGCAAAAGAAGGTCCCGGGAAAGTCCCTGGATCCGATTCTGATGCCTAAGTTAGTACTTTGATTTACATCGACTTGTCTTCGGAAAAATGCCATTACCCGTCTCATAGTCAAAAATCTCTATTTATAGCCGATGAGCTACTTGATCTCCGCTGATTGTGGTCTATGTTTCTCCTACGATTACTAAACCGTGGTCTTGCTGGGATAATATCGTGGATGATGACCATCTTCCTTCTTGAGGTGGAGTTCTTCCCATTTCATGTAAGATATACTCTATGTTCGCTTACCCGACTCACTGGTCACATGGTGTTATCCTTTGGCTTGAACTTTGCATGGTTCAGGAAGGTCTATACCATAAGTCCCCCTAGCCAAGGAGTCGTTCCGAGCTAAACTGTCATATTTTGTATAGAAATGAGGAAAGTTTGATCATGATAAAGTGTAAATTAAATGCATTTTAAAGGAGTTGAAAATAAGAAATGGGTGGCGAAGCGAGCATGAGATTCTTGGGTGAAGATATATGGAAAGATGTAACTAAGCATTTAAGTTATCTATTTTTTCGGGCAACAATTGTTAGTGGCCCGAGAATATAGGGCTAGAGTTTGAATATAAAAGGGCATGTAAATATTTACTTAACGAAAGTACATTAACCATTATTAAGTGTCTATCCTGAAGTGTCGACTAAGTTTCCTCATAAGGGAATACAAATAGTCTTTCAATTTTTCATCTTCACAATTGTCCAATATTGGTTGTTGTTGCGGTGTTCTTACATTGGCTGATGTAAATATGTTAAAAGAATATAATTCATGTTTGTCTGCTTATGAGGTTACAATTCCTCATGTTGGTAATGTTGTTATGAGGCCACCACCTAGTATGATTAGTGTGTATGAATGTCAGTTGTATTATGGTTTATCCCTCCCTGTTCCAGATTACTTCATGATTGTTTTGGAGGCTTATGAAATTGCTTTTTCTCAGATGCATCTGCATGAGAGTGGCTATACTAATTGGTTTTGAACGTTTATGTCGTGAGGCTGCGATGGATTTTAGTTTGCAATTGTTTAGTGCTTACTATAATGTACATATGATGAGCATGGAAGAATCTTGGGTGACATTTAAGCATGTTATGGCAAATTTCAAAATCATGAAGGTATTCCGTGATGGTTATGGGGACTAGGAGGATAGGTTTTTGCGTGTGAGTTGTTGTGTTCATGGACGATGCCATTGTGGAATGACAATCTCTCCCTGAACCGGGAACTAAAATAGAGGAAGAAGTTGGGCCCTACGAAGGTATTGTGTGCCCATGTCGTGAAGGTAGAGACCATCTCTGGCTAGCGAGGTATGACACTTCATTGGAAATACCAATTTATATTTACTGTTCCGATGTTTTTTTCATTGTGTTCATTTTGCAGTTGTGAGGTTTTGTAGTCCGACAGAACCACTGTCCCATGATCAAGATGCAAGTGCATGTAACAGCCATCATGGGGACAAGTGTGTTGGGGCTGAACAAGGGGGAGTTGTTGCCACTAAGCGCAATGCTAGTAAGTGGGCGAGACCTGGAGAGGGTCCTTTGAAGGTGATTAGTCAAAGGATGCTGTAATTGTTGTGGATACTGAGGATATTCATAGCTTCATTTGTGTGGTTGGTTTCACTAACGAGGTATGTTAATTTCCTACTTATTTGATGCCTATGTTTATCCCTTAATTTACTGATCTAAATGAAAAGGTATAGGTTGGTGATGCCTTGACTGGCGTTGCTTAACGTGCAGTTGAGTATGCTAACAAGGTAATGGAGTTCAAGAAGTAGTTAGGGTCATTATGAGAAGAAGGATGCTTCCAACCTAGCTTTGCTTGAGGAACTTAGGGCTTTGAAGAAGAATGTGCCCGCTTGTCCAGTCTATCCACGCGTGTTGGTTGATAGACTGATGGACAAACATGATTTTTTGAGGTTTACTCAGGGATATGTATGTTAAAATGGTTGAGGTTAGGAGATATGAGGCTATGCCCCGGCTTCGCGAGCTGAACCCACAATTAGGTATAGTCTGACTAGGGGAGGGGCATGTTTTGGAAGGGCACTAGAGAGGGCTAAGGTTGTTGTGGATGAAGGCCTAATCTAGGTGGTGCAAGTTGGGAATGCTACATTATGCTTAATTAGGGAGCTAGAATGGATGAATGTGCTACCAACCTTGGCGGAGTTGGAAGGTTGCGAGGTTGATCGATGTGTAGCTAATATTGGGCCTGGTAGGGTTAATTGTTAGTTGTGGGATGTTACTGCTGCTGAGTCTTTCGATGCTAGTGTGATTATATTTGGGGAATGTCGTTTTCCTAGTAGTTCTGGTGACACAGAAGAGATCTCTGATCTTAAGGTAGGATAGTTATGAATGTACTTGGATTGTAAACCTAGTGATAAGTAAATTCATTATAATATGTTAATATATAACTGTATGGCAGTAATTATTTATTTCATTGTTATTGTTTTTTTAATGAGTGTTTGAATGACATATAGGTAGGGGAATTTTTTTATAAAGATGTTTATGACTGGTTTTACATCCTGAAGAATTGGTTTTGTCAACTGGGTTACCTTAAATGAGTTATAGGAGTGTACCTCGTGTGAATGAATCCTACAGTGATTTAACTAACGAAGTTACCCTATGTTGGATCTAGACCGAGTTTGTGGGATTCTTAGACCGAATTTGGCTCTTCTATTTCCATTGATTTAGTTGAACCTAACGACTGAACTATCCGTTCTTCTGGGAAAATTGTCCTAGAGAACCCCCTCTCAACGGAAATTTTACCAGAAACAGCAGGGCTAGTAGCCATAAATGTAAAAATGTAGGAGAGCAAGAATGGGAAAGGAAGAAGGGACTTACTAATGAGGAAAAAGAAGAAAAGTGATGAGTGTGATTGGGGATTTCTATGTGTTGATGATTGCTGCTTCAAATAGTCTGCAAATAAAGTGAATGGAAGTTGAGGAAATGGGCAGTTATGAAGGCTAAACGGCGGTTGGATAATGATTATCTCAAAAAACTGAAAAGTTGAAAAGTCATGAGCATATTTTGATATCTTCTATAAAAACTGTCCTCCACGTGTTTTTCCCAAAACTAAATGAAATGCGCGTCCCTACAAATCATGAAAAAGTCTATGTGAGAAAACCAAATATCACTTCGAGGCTCGAAAATAGTTTAGATCTCGAGACATCATATCTAGACTTGATTTCATGATTGAGTAACCTTGAGAGTAATATCTCGAGCATTCCTGGATTTGAATCTTTGGATCAATGTTGTTGAGATATTCAGGCACTTTAATTCTTCAAGTACTTCATGATCTCTAACGCTTTCTGAATAGTTTTTGGGGACTTTTGATGATGGTCGATCCTAATAAGCCCAAATAAGTCATTGGGCATATTCCACCCCAGCAAGTACTGGAAATTGGTCAACATCATGACATTAATTATTGTCATTTAGAATGTCATGAAAAGGTTGAGTTATATACAAATACCGTTAGCGTTATTCAAGTATAAATACAAGGTATGTCTACATTTTAGTATTCATTCATGATAGAATGATTTTCCGTAGCCAGATGTTGTATTACTCACAAGAATAAATAGAGTACAATAAGGAAAATTAGTACAACTAGAACTCTAGTCTAGTCATCAAGATAAGACCAAATATAATCAGAACCAAATTGATTCTAACACCCCCCTCAAGTGAAGCGTCGGATGTTCAACGACGCAGAGCTTGGACTTGAAAAACTCAAACATCGGACGAGAAATGCCTTTGGTGAAAATATCCGCAATCTGAAGAGAATTGGAGACATGAGCCACTCGAAACTTACCAGAGGTAACTACCTCCCAAATAAAGTGGTAGTCAAAGTCGATATGCTTCGCCCGCTTGTGAGCAACAAGATTCTGGGCCAAGAAAATGGCACTACTGTTATCACATAACAGCAATGGTGAACCAGACAATGGAAGGCGTAAATCGTGAGGCAAATGAGTCAGCCAAATAATCTCAGAAGCTGTGTTGGCTAGTGCTTGATATTCCCACTCTGTACTGGAACATGAAACTGTAGGCTACTTCTTGGCACTCCACGATGCAAGGTTTCCATCAAGGAAGACAGCATACCCGTAGGCGGAACGACGAGTCTCTAGACACCGTGCTTAGTCAGCATCAGAATACCCTAAAACCTATGGTGTACTGGCTGATCGAAAAGATAGTCCAAAATGTATTGTTTCTCGAACATACCGAAGAATCCTAGTAACTGCAGCATAATGATCATCACGAGGATCCTGGAGAACCTGACTGACAGTATTGACCGAAAAAGACATATCATGGTGAGTGATAGTTAAATAGTGCACAACTCCAACTAAAGAATGGTATAAGGTCAGATTCCGGAATGGAGGACTGGTCGAACTATGGAGACGCGAACCAGGGACAAATGGAGTAGATACTAGCACATCATCCGTCATCCTAGCACGTGCAAGTATATCCCGAGCATACTTTTCTTGGATAAGAAGTAAGCCTGAGGGAGTAGGCGATACTTCGAGACCAAGAAAGTAATGAAGCGCACCCAAATCCGTGATAGCAAACTCTCTGTGGGTCCGATCAATGAACTGGCGAAGAAGCGTCGAATCATTGCCGGTGAGGATAATGTCATCGACATAAACAAGGGGATAAAGCAATGATGAGCCCTTGGAAAGAACAAACAAGGATGTGTCGGCAAAGCTGCACTGAAACCCAAGCTGAGTCAGATAAGCGCTGAACCGCTGTAACCAGGCTCGTGGTGCCTATTTAAGACCATAAATTGCCTTTTGTAAGCGACAAACATACTCAGGATGAATTGGATCCTTATAGCCAACAGGTTGCGCCATACATACGAGGGTATCAAGAACACCCTTAAGGAAAGAATTCTTGACATCCAACTGATGAAGTGGCCAAGAATGCATCATCGCAATGGCTAGAACTGTCTGAACAGTGGAAACTATGACCACAAGGTTGAAAGTATGGTCAAAGTCAAAACCCGGAATATGCGAGAACTCCTGAGCAATAAGACGCGCCTAATGTCAATTAACTGTACCATCTGGTCAAAACTTCATCTGATAAACCCATTTAGAGCCAACGACGTTGACATCCGATGGGCGCGGAACAAGATCCCAAGTATGTGTGTTTTCGAAGTGCTGAAAACTCATCATCCATAGCAGAAACCCAGGCAGGGTCTTTGAGAGCTGCACGATAATCACTGGGCTCCGATTGTGCCAGTAAAGCAGCAAGTAAACCATGTGCCAAAATATCTAAGTAGTTACGACGTTTAATAGCACCAGTAGCAGATTTGGTGCTCATCCGATGGGTGCACGCCGGAGGAGGAGAAGTCGGCGGAGGTGAAAACTTCGGTGAGGCCGATGGATTGGCGGCGACCGAGGATGCCAAAGATGATGGCGTTGGACATGGCAACGGTGTAGCTACGTGCAAGACCGGTGAATCTAGGTCTGAATTCGAGGAGCAAATGGTACATGAAGAAGGTGTCGATGAGGTAGAGGCTGACGGAATAACAGGGACAAGACCATCAGGATCTATAAAAGTCGAGACATCTAGTATCAAGAAAGCAGAACCTATCGCCGAAGTAGAAGCTGAGCCAAAGGGAAAGTATGGCTTATCAAATCTGGCATGGCGAGTGACGAAAACTTTGCCCGTAGAAGGGTCAAAACATCGAAAACCCTTGTACTGAGAGTTATTGCCGAGAAAGACACAATGAATGCTCCGTGGAGCAAGATTGTGTTCCACAAAAGGGCACACAAAAAGGATAAAACCGACACCCAAATGGATGAAAATTTGAGTAGACCGGGTCACAACCATATAACAATCGAAAAGGAGAAGCCCCTTGCAGAACCGGCGTAGGCAACCGGTTAATGGTGTAGATAGCAGTCGCAAAAGCATCATCCCAATGCGAAAGAGGCGTATGTGAGTGGAATAGGAGGGTGAGGCCCATTTCGGCGACATGCCGGTGTTTGCGCTCTATTCGGCCATTTTGTTTTGGTGTAGATGGACACGAAATCTGGTGATGAATGCCTTTGCAGCAAAGTGAGAGCATAGGCAAATGTTTGTGAATTCCGTGTCACTGTCACTCTGAAAAACCTTAATTTTAGATGAAAATGATTCTCGACTAAGGCCTCAAACTGCAAATAAGTGTCAAAAAAGTCTGACTTGCAACGAAGTGGAAATAACCAAGTGAAGCGTGAGAAATCATCCACAAACAAGGCATAATAAGAAAAAACCCACTAATCTACAAAATTGGGGAAGAGCCCCACAAATCACAATGTAACAAGTCAAGTATGTGCGCAACACGTTTATGTTTGTCAACAAAAGCCAACCTCTGACCTTTCGCCATAACACAGGGGACGCAGGTCTGAGGTTTAGGCAACAAAGAGGAAATCAAAAGTAAACCAGACTTCTGCAAACTGGAAATAACTACTACAGGTACATGTCCAAGCCGAGAATGCCAAAGCTCGCAGGATACCCGTCCTTTATTCTGCTGTAAAAAGGAAACTAGTGCTGACTCGCCTCTGTCCATGATAAAAATACCACCCTCATTGTGGCCCCTACCCACGACTGCCTTGGAAACTTTGTTCTGGATGACAGTTTCGATCATCAAAGGTAACAAAGACATTTAAATCTCTGATCAGCTTACTAATAGACAACAGATTTTTAGTAATCTCATGAACAACCAGAACATCATGCAAACATAAATTATCAGGAAGCCGAGAATCACCAACATGAGATATTGGAATAGATGCACCATTTCCAATAGAAACATGAGAATTACCGGAATAACGGGTGACACTCTCCAGGCCAGATGCGGAAGACGCCATGTGAGTAGTCGCATCGAAATCAATGTATCAGTCAGATGTGAGAGTGGATGACTCTAGCTGCATGGAGGACTGAATTTTTTTAGCCAAGTGAGTTGAGTCTGCACGACGGGTCTGGGACAACATCTTGTAACATATCGCAGCAAAATGACCGGGCTAACCACACCAGGTACAGTATGGCTGACCATGGCCCAAACTACCAGTCGGACCAGAACCGGACGACTGAGCATACCAACCACCTCTGCCGCTTCAGCGAATCTGCCACCCCTAGCGGAGCGTGAGCCAAACACGACGTCGCCCCACGCGCAGCCGGCCGAGGTGTTTTCTCCAACAGAAAATGCAACCGGCCATGTTGTCGGCGCTGAGTGAACCTGTAAATTCTTTAAGAACGCCTCATGGGTTTTGGAACGATTCAGAACATCGACATATAATGGCGTAGGGGAAGAATTAATCAATGGGGCAGAAAAATCTTTAAATTCATATCCAAGAGTAGTCAAAACCCAAATAACTTAATCATCATTTGATACAGGAGAGCCCATAAGAGATAATTGCTCAAAAATATCTTTAAATTATAGATGGAGTTCATGAACAGTACCAGTCTTACGTATATCGTGGCCATCGGCATGGAGACGAAGAATGGTATATGTGCTGCTATTCTGAAAAATTGCTGCAATGCTATCCCAAATCTATATAGCAATCGAACACTCAGGAATCCCAGCAAGTGCTTCAAGAGTGAGGGAAGAGACAAAAGACTGCAGACTCTTTATTCTTCATCGACCCACTGATCATACTCCTTTTTAGCTTTATTGAGGCAACAAGTGGATCCGTCTTGGCGGAACTGGAGGGAGACGTCGTGACATCGGCGGAGGAGGGAGAATGGGACATGGATTAGAACCATCAAGAAATTCATAGAGCTTCTGAGGCTTGAGGACATATCCAATTTGGCGTTTCCAGAGAAGATAGTTGGATGAGGTGAGTTTAATTTGCATCATATGAATAAGGGTTCTGTAAAATAATTTTTCACTGGCCATGATGAATAGTGGCACCGGAAAAATTTTAATCAGAGGGGGGGAGGAGAATAAATTTCAGCCGAGAGAGGCAACATGGAGGGAGGCGGCCGAAATTTTTAGGGTTTTAGAAGGTTGGATCAGAACACTACTCTGATACCATGACAAAATGATTTGCTGTAATGAAATCTGTATTACTGACAAGAATAAAAAGTGTACAATAAGGAAAACTAATACTACTAGAACTCTAATCTAGTTATCAAGATAATATTAAATCTAATCAGAAACCTGATTTATTCTAACAGAAACACGTGATTAGAAGATCGACTGACATTTTATTTTAGTTTGTTCCTTTATTTTTCTTGACAACGTTGTCCTAAATAATTACTCCTTCTGTCACACATGAAATTGCACTGCAATTATTAGCACGTTGTACAAAAAATATATTTGACCTTTAATATGTTTACCTACGTATAATAACGGCAAATAAAAATATTGATATTTAGATTCTACTTGTTACGACGAATTGAACAATGTGTACAATAATATTGTTGTTTATATATCTATTCAAATATGTGGTCCAATTTTTATGGACAATAGTGTCAAAAAAGTAAGAGTGTATTTTCACCTGGAACAGAGGGAGTACATATTTACAAAGTTATGAGTGAGACGGTCTCATTCGACTTTATGATAAGACGGGAGGTTTAAATACAATTTTTTTAAAAAGAAGATGGTGTGTAGTACTTTTGTAATTTTTAAAAGTTTACTTACGATTATGGGTAAGAAGATTTTATAAACTCATTCTTTTATGTATTTGGCTGTAATATAACATTATTATTAATCGCGGTGTAGTCATTCTGGGACACTAATGTCTAAGTTTTATTACCAATTTTAGGTTATAACTTATATTGCCTATATGTGCAAATTAATTTACCTTTTATTTACATTTATGAGAAAAAAATTAATAAAAATATTAAATAAGAGGATGAAAAATGGATAACAATACAGTAATTTAGATAAGAGAAAGTTTCATGTTAGACCAATTAACGATTAGACTAATCATAAATACCTTATTTCAATGAATTTTAAGGTCAAACTATAATTATTTAGACATGCACTACATTATAAAAGTTTTCCAAAGTTATAGGAATCTCATTACAATAAATAAAAATAATCATCAAATTACCCTATTAATTACAACAGTTATAAAATGACTCCGTTTAACGGTTAGTCGCTATAGAACAAGACTTTGTGTTTAGATAATGAGGATGATGAAACCTACAAAAATGAGCCATTATGAACTGTATTTTTTTTTAAATAACAATAAACAAAGAGTTCAGATTAAATATGATCAAACAGGTGAAGTAATTTACGTTACTATTATATTGGGAGGAAGTAACAAATAAAAAAATAGTATTAGGAAAGACGGTATTTCAATGTATAATATAATAATTATTTTATATTCTTAAATTAAAGAATATATTCTTTAAAAAAATTAATTGCTATTTTTATTTAAATTTTAATAAATTTTTATTTTTATTTTTATTTTTTAAAATAAAATTTATCTTTTATAAGATATTTTGCCTTTTAAATTTTATACATAGTATTTTTTATTTTTACATTAATTTTAACTTATTATATTTTAAATTTAAATATATAATAATTGTTTTATAATTTATAAAAAAATGTGACTCCTCACAATACTCACAGCAAAAAAATTTATACTCATTCTTCATGAGAATTAACCAAATAATTGAGAGAGTTAGGGAGTGGTGAAGATTTATTCTGCAATCGGGAAAAGCTGAAATAAAGAGTAATGGAATACCGAGCATGCATGCATGTAATACTGTAGTAGCTAGATGTATTCCGTCATGCCTAACAAAAAAAAAGATGGTCTCCTCTGAGCTAGATTAAATTTTAGGCATGGACATTTATGTAATTTTAGATATATTTTAGTTCAAGGCACATATTTTAAATAATTTTATATGAATTTATCGCTAATATTTTTTCAGGGTATTTTTTTGTCCAATATTTCCCCATCATTTTCCGGCCATCCACAGCCTGCAAAAAATACAAAAAATCAAAAAAAATTAAAATACAAAAAAATAATATGATCATCTAACTGAAAATTATAAACATCATAAAAAAATTACAACATTTAAGGTAAAAGTCAGTGTGGGCTGGTTATGGAAATGCCGCATTTCCTGATAATTTCTCATTCTATTTTTTTATCATTTAAGTAGGAGTCCATCTCTTGAAAGACGGTCATTCCATAAGTTATGGAAAAACCAATGTTTAAACTGCAAATTAGAACAAATTAAGATAAAATTTTCAGGTTGTATTAATCGGGTCATAAACTCATAACTAATGCATGTTGTATAATAGATTTTAATATTATTTGCAACTAAAAACTTTTATCATTTTATAATTTTAATTTAAACTCATTTTTTCATATGTTTGTGAAAAGATGGTATTCCGACTTTGCCTTTAAGTAGATATACAATATCTTTGAACCATCCGTTTTTGACTTGTATAATTCAGCTTCAAGTTCAAGAAACAACATTAATTTTAAAATATTTACATGA
>JAULKM010000010.1:8641776-8667613 GCA_032355605.1 Rubia tinctorum
ACCAAACTATTTTTTAAAAACAAACTAGTCCTGAAATTTCTAATTTGACCTTTTGCAGCAAGTTTAGCAGCACGCTGAGCTTCCTGCAGGGCCCGTCTTTCTGCCTTCGAGGTCTTTTCCTTCAGGGGCTTCGAGGCTGGTTGTACATCATCCCCATCTTCTCCAATTCTCCCTGTACACAACTTGCGAAGCTCATAATTAAAAAACTAAACAGTGTCTCGAATTATTATTTCCAAAATTCAGTCAAAACAGCTGATTACCGTTTTTTGGCTCGCTCGGCGCCAAATGAAACCCTCCGTCAGTTAACGGCAACGAGGCTGGAACCTTAACCGAATCGTCGCGGCGGTTCCAAACTACGGAGTAATCCGCTGAGTACTCACTCTCGGCGTCTCCGTCTTCTTCTCCGATGCCGCTGAAGGGCGGCGAACTTCCGAGGACAGAATCCTCGGGTTTGTAACTGCCAACGACTAGCTCATCATCATGATGCCTGCGCGAGCCCGCAGGTACGTCGACGGCGCGTGACGGATGAATTATGACCGGTGACAGGGAGCTGCTGGAGCCCGAGGGAACAGAATCGGTCAAACCGGTGGCGCCGGTTTGGTATTCAGGTCGGTTAGGGGGCGGGGCGGGGGTGAAGAAGCCTACGTGGCGGACTTTCGGGTCGATGACCCGCGACGGCCGCCGAGGATCCATTTTTTGCAGGAGATGATAGAGGAATTTGGCAGTTTAAGAATTTATAGTTAGCGGTGAGAAATGGGGAATGACTATTTTGTACATCGGGGATTTTGGTCGGGACTTGCGGGGTATGACAATCGAGGGTATCATAGGAAAATGAACCTTTACTGTTTTAAACATGAAGGCTTTGAATTGAACTAATGGTCAAATGCAGTGGAGTTTTTTCTTCTTCTAATAAATAAACACCATCTATATTATAGGATGCTTACCTATTTGTAACGTACAATTTTATATAAAAGTATGTTTGATCACCGATAACTTTAATTACGTACAATAATGAATATATTTTTTACTTTTTAAAAACAACACGTTACATAGAATTCAAAGACATTTCACACGATGTCAGTTATTATATACAATAAAAGTTACCAATAGTCAAACATGCCATGAAAAAAATATCAGCCAAGAGGGACTATAAATAAGCGATCGGAGGGAGTATTAGAGCATGGGCATTAAAAGAAACCACTTTTGTAGTTTTTTTTCTTCAATTTAATATAATATAATTTCCAATCTTTCTATTTCAATACTAAGAAATCACTCCATTTTTTTTCTTGCACTATGGTCAAAACCACTTCGTTTACTATTTATGGATCTCACTTTATTTTCTCTATTGTAATCATTAATTTTACCTTTAATATTTAGAGTTAAGTGCTAAAATGACTATGACTTTATGCTGAAAGTGTCAATATAACTCTACAATTTCAGAAAGTGCCAATATAACCTTTGATTCCATTGACTTTTGAGTCAATGTTTTTTTGGCCAGATTCATGTAAAAAGACAAATTTACCCTTGATTTAAAAAAATAAAAGAGGTCTCTTCTTCCCTATTTTCATCTCTTGTCGGGCCAAACTTCCGATCGGGTCAAATTCCCCAGTTCTTCAGCATACAATATCCCTTGCAATCTTTCTCCGTAAACCCAAAACCCTAATCGGAGAAACCCAATCGAGGAGAGGGAGGGAGGAGCAGCGCGAAGAGGTAGAGAAGAATGGCAACGGGGAGAGGGAGGGAGGGAGGAGCCAGCGGCATCCGAGATAAGTTTTGGTGGTCCCGTTGTCGAAAGCTAAATTGAGCAGGGTATCTGGTACCGACGTCTGCTAGCCCTGTTGCCAGAGCTAAATCGAGCAGGGTATCCGGCGCTAAAGCTAAATTGAGCAGGGTATCCGGTGCCGGTGTTTGCTGGCCTTGCCACCGGAGCTATTACGATGGTGAGCGCACAGTTCCTGCTGCCGGAGCTATCACAGTGGTGAACCCACAATTCCTGCTGCGGGAGCTATCACGGTGGTCGGAATAAGAGATTCTTGGACTTTCTAATTAAATTTATGTCAACTGCTTATGTAAACAGATACTACTTTGTTTTTGCTTAAGGATTTTTACGAAGGTAAAGAAAAGAAAGAACATAGAAAAATTATGGTGTTTTGGGGTTGTTCGGTTTCATTTGGCTAAGTTGGCTAAGTTTGGTTCAAACTAGAGCGGAAGCTCTTGACGCTGTCGGAAGGGAGGTTCGGGTTACCCATGTCAACAGAAATTTGATGTTCAAGATCAAAGGAGAATTCTTCAACATCCTCGATTGGATAATTCTTCAGCCCCCTCCCTTCTCTCCCCTGACCTTTCTGTTCTTATTCTCCTAATTCATTCATCGTTGATTCCGCCTCTCACTGATCGTCGTCATCGTCGTTTTCTTGTATTTATCACCACAATCCGCTGTTTGTTGCGAACTGAACGCGGCGTAGCACATCGGCAGAGTTTTGAAATGAGAAAGATAGGTTTTGAAGAAAGATAAGGTTTTCTATAAAGGGAATTTTTGTCATTTCATTTCTTGGTCTTGCCTGATTTCCCTTGAATGTCAAAATTAGAGAGTTTGGTTATATCAACACAAATTTTTTAAAAGTTAGGGTTAAATTGGCACATACAATAATTAGTTAGGGTTAGATTGGCACTTTCTGAGATTGTAGGGTTATATCGGCACTTTCAGTGTAAAAGTAGAGTTATAAATGTATTTATCCCTAATATTTAATTTAAATAAATTTACCCACCCAAAAAAAATTAAAATGTTAAATTTAATTTATTTTTTAAAAATGTACATTAGATTATTAAAAATATTTATTAAATATTTTGTGAATTAAAAGGAAATAATAAGACAAATTAAGTAAAAGAAATTAAAATAACAAATACTCCATTTGCAACGATCAATTATTATGATTAGAAACATTACAATAAATACTTAAATACTAAATTGTTAATCTAGTATGACAATTTAAATGTATCTTCAACCTAGACATAATTATTTATATTTTTAAGATTAAAAGTATCTTTTAGAAATTGATATTTATAAAATTATCTTATGTGGGATCGAGGAGGTATTTTGGATTTAAGAAAATACATATTATAATTTTTTTTTGTTCCTTTTAACTTTGCAAAAACTCCGGAGTGATCCAAACAAAATGGAGTAAAACATGCATGCTCAATAAATAGAATGCTTTTGCAATTTATTATTTTCTCTTTTGTATACAAAGGGTCACGTCATAAAAAAAACCCCACAGTTCAAAATTTTTGATTGATTTATTTGACCAGAGAAATTGCGAAAAGAAGATCCACCAATGCTAAAGCAATAAATTGAAGCCTTAAATTTCCAATAGCCGGCTCACATGCGTGTCCATCCATGTGCAACACATTTAGGCAAATCAACTCATAGATGAACTTCTGTTTTACGGTCAACAAACCGACAATATAACGCTGTGTTTGCCCTGTCGTATCTCCTTCCCTATGGAAGTATTTCCAAGCTATTGCTACGGGACATAATAGGGTGGCTTAGGTCACGACCAACCAATTTTGTTGATTATATATTTCAAGGAGATCGTGGGGATCGTTGGGTCTTAATTGGTCTGCACCTGTATAGGGGCAATCGAGGGCTTTATTGATGGTCTATTTCGTCACGACTATCATTTTACCATTCACCATTGTTACATCATGGTTATTAGAACTTTGCCATAAATTGGCATAAAATTGAATAACCTCATCTACATGAACACTCTCTTCTAGGCATAACAATTTATCGAGTTGTTATTCTTCAAACCTAGAAAGCAAGTACCCATAGTACAATTCATCAACATCGTCGGTACGAATAACCTTTGGATTAGTACATCTCCTATTAGAGAAATCAACACACCTCTGTTCCGCTTTGTTATTGACAAACCTCTTAGCCTCCCCAATGAGGTCCGAATTTGGAACCTATCTTCAAACGAGAAAAATGAGGGGCAATAAAGGTGAGTTTTCAAATGATAATTAATACCATTTGAAAGAGGCGCAAATCCCCCCCCCCCCCTCCCATTTTCTCCCCATTTTTCTTTCAATTCCAATCCTCCACCATTTCAAAATTGAAAGGTATGGAATAACTAGTTGTACCCTATGTTTCTCCTCTTGCAACATCAATTTGGGAGGGGGTTTCCCTTTGGTTTAAGCATTGGATGAAAAAGTTAGTGTTACTCATTCTATAAATCAAGGTTTTAACTTGTTCTATATATACTAGTTAGGGTTTATGATTAGTGAAATTAGTAGATGCTTTAATATTGTTACAATTTTAAAGAAAACCTTATATGATTTATGTAGTTTTATTATTATTATTTATGAGATGTGTGAATGTAGGATCAATCATATACGTGTACATATACATATATATATATATATATATGTGTGTACATATACATATATATATATATGTATGTACATATACATATATATATATACGTGTACATATATATACGTGTACATATACATATATATATATACATATATATACATATACATATACATAAATATACATATACATATACATATACATATATATACATATATATGTGTGTGTATGTCTTATGGTTTATGATTAATGATTTTGTTGATACTTTAATATTGTTACATTTCAATGAAGGTGGTTTTATTATTATTATTATTATTATTATTATTATTATTATTAAAGGGATGTCTGAATGTAGGATCCATAATGTGTATATGTGTATTGTCTTAGGGTTCATGATTATTGATTTTTATGTTTTATAATATTGTCACTTTTTAAATGAAAACCTAGTGTGATGAAGGTAGTTTTGGGAGGATTTCGCCGTACCTCTCAAAGATAGCACTTATAGGATCTAATTGAGCTAACTACTAGAAAGTAGCAAGTGGCAAGTTGGGGTCGTTTATGAGGAAAAAAGGGGTTTTATCGAGTATTAAACGTAGTTAAAAAGCACACAAAGAATTCCCTCTAAGTGCGTGGTAACCAAGTTGGGAGGGTTTTGATTTTTGAAAACACAATGACTACTTTAAACAACTAGATTAACAAACAATTAGAAATAACTACGTAAATACGATCACAACTAGCACAGAGATATGAAACTAATATGATAACAAGTTTCGGGCGCAATTGGTCTACATTTCTAGTTATCCTTTGATCATCGATTAATTATCCTATTTTTACGTGTTAACTACATATTGTGGAGAACTTATCAAGACCTTTCAAGTGAATATATTTCTCGCCTCTCCTCATTTATAGCTAGAGTGGGCGATCGACGCCACACAATAACCCTTACCCTAGGGTCACCCTAGACGATCGGCGTCATAGACTTCCCCGAGAGTAGCAATACACACATAGACCCAATACAACTAACACAATATCCTACAAGTGAGAAATATTGGCATAGCACAAATATATCTACTAATAACAACTACGAGGATCGACCTTCATGCTAATCGTTATTAGTGAGCCACATTGACAACTAGTCAAGCCATTTTGCATGGGCCTGTACGAATGGTTTTTTTGCCTCGTGTACGGACCATGTCGGCAGGTTGACCGGCTGATTTGTTTGCTCCGTTATGGATGAATCGCTTATAAGATTTGAGAGTTCTTGTAGTTGATTTTATAGTTCTCAAGAAGACGAATCCAATGGTGCTAACCACAAAGGCCGATTCTTCTCGGATCGTTCCCAGAACTCCGTGCAACTCTCAGACTACAATTTCTCCGCTTCTTTCTTGGCCTTCTTAAACTTCAAATCTGCCTTTATCGGGCTCAATTCCATCTACTGCCACTGTTCGGAGTCTGTGGACTTTAATCTACTACCATCCTTGCAAATGACCTTCAATATCTTCTACCATCCTTGCGAATGATCTTCAAATATCTTCTACCACCCTCGCGGATGCCCTTCTACAAAATGATGATAAAAAAGTACTCACGGGCAACCTACTAATAAGATCACAAAGGAAGATCCAGGTGTCCGTGAATACTAATTTTCCATCACATTCAATTAAGTCTACAAAACTAGGTATTTCGACAAGAAAACAAATAATAGCCGTCTAAACCCTTTGTCATGTAAAACTAACTAAAACTAGCAATCAACCAAACAAAAGATGATAATAAATGTGTCAAATGCATCGGTGAATGCATGCATAAAGGTGCACATCAATATCAGAATAATGTGTCTTTCTCGGCGGTTGCTCTTAAACGTCGTCCCTAGGATCAAATAATGGCAGTTAAATCTAAACCGACATTGATAGCCTACAAAAGACGACTGTCTAATTAGAACTGTTATTGAATCATTGCATGTAGCCGTCCATGGGTCTTTCTTCAATGCGACGATGTGTTAGGATCTCAGAATATGTAATGGACGGTGATGCCAAGCACGTTTATACAAAACGACGCCCATTCACGTTGTTAATGGGCTATTTTGAAATAGTGATTGATGATGATATGCATTTTTCCTTCTTGTTAAGTGCTTCATGACATTCGTTGGTAGCTAGTTAATATTACAAAGAGCAATGTTACAGTTTTATTTTTTTGTCCTATCTGGTACAAGACAATTAATCTTATTGATATATAGTTAATAATTTCATGATAAGATGTTTAAATTAGACATTGATTCCACTTATTATAATCACTTTTGTGCATGATCCCAAGATCTTTTAGGAAAAGTTTGTCCCAACCAAGGCTAATTAGTTGGATTTTTCCTAATATGGTAAGTTTTAATTTTGTCGTATTCACTTTTTAACATTCATCTCATTCATTTGGCACTCACTTACATTAATTATTTTTAAATATCTCTATTCACTTTTTCTTACTCTATTTGTTATTTAATAATCTACTTCCTCCGTACCACACTAAATTTCATACTTTTTTTAAACTCGTTCCACAAATAACTCCTATTTGTAAAGGTTTCATGTATAGTCATTCAATCTACCAAATTTACTCTCATTAAACCCCCAAATTTATTATTATTTGCTATTTTTGGCACTATTCATGAATTCACTCATGCAAAACATTACAACATTTGATTTTTGACATCAAAAGATACTGCCAGACCCGACCTAAAACCACTGCGAGCTGTGCCTAAAATTTTGAAGGGCCTGAAAATTTTAATTTCAGCCCTTATATGCATTTTTAAAATTTAAAATTTAATTTCAACAATTTTAATTCTTTGACTTTTTTAAAATTATTTGGTCCATTTAAAATATGAATTTTCGGCCCAATTTCATGCCTTCTCTAGTTAAGGCATTATTTACCTTTTTAATTAAGGCCTTTTCTTTTACCTTTTTATTTTTAAAGAAGAATTAATGTCCTTTGAGAAAGCCTACCGTTTTTGACAGACTATCGGTTAGATCAATCATGAAAAAAATTGTTTCAATAATTTTTAAGGTCAAATTATAATTATTTATACATAGTGATATATCTAAAAAAATCAAAGTTATGTGAGCCTCATAGAAATAATTAGAAACAACATTAAAATCAATCCATTAGTTATATTAATTATAAATGACCCTGTCTAACGGTTAGTCGGTATAAAATAAAACTTTGTATTGTCCTTTTAGTTTCCAGATTCAAGAACAATGTTTATCTTCTTCCTTTCTTCAATATACTCTTTGCGATTTAATAAGTTTTAATTTTCGATAAATATTCTTTCTATATTTTACATTGAACAAAAATAATTATATAAAGGCCCAAAATTTTTTTCTGCACAGGGCATTAAATTACGCAAGACCGATCCTGGATGCTACGACATCATCTTGTATAAAATATTGATCTAAAGAAATTAAAAAATTAGTGTGGAATACTAGGATGTTTCAAAATTAAGTTTTTTAATAGTGTCTATTTCTAAAGTGGGGAGTTAGGGTTCGGTAACTATAGTGTTGGGCTTCCCAGTTGGGCCACAATCACTATGGCGAAGAAGTCATTGGGTTCATTTGCTCTAGAGCTAATAATGGTATTTATTTTGTTCTGTTTGAACGTAATATTATATTCTTAACAGTAGGATTGTTAATCAAGGGTTTCTATTCAATGATCATGAACAAAATTTATATTGAATTCAATATATTCAATCAGAGGCAAGGACAATAGCTATTACTTGAAACATTTGTTCTTACTTCTCCAACTCTTTCTTATTCTCATTGATAAGAAAAATACTCAATGAACCACTAAATATTGGAATACCGATTTCGCAAAAATATTAAATAGATTTTATTTATATTCAACAAAATTTACTTTTTCTTTAATTAAATTAATGCTAGATATTTTTTTATTTCACTTTTATTTTAGTAATTTTTGTGGAACTCGATGACGCTTGGTTTTGTGATGTTTTGATAGGGAATATTTAGATTGAATAATGGCCCAAAGAGTTCACATTTCCAAACTCTTTTGGTGCAAACATCGAAATTCCCTTCACTACTTCTATGAAGGGAAAAGAGGATTGATTTTGGACATCACTAATTCATAAGACTTGTTCTTCATACCACTTGGCGTAATTCGGGTGACTAATTTTCATTCCTAAGTATTCCCTTGCATATTCCACTTGTGATTTTATACCTTGTATGATGCATTGGGGACAGTGCAAAATTTAAGTGTGGGGGAGGGAGTAGTTAGGCACTTAGAAGTTCTAGCAAAATTATTTTGTGTGTGTTAGTTGGTCCTCTTATTCTCCAACCTAAACACAAAAGGAAATTTGAAAAAATACTTGTCTAAGTCAAAACTCGAAAGGGCGGCCTAGGAAACAATGGGAAAGACCCGAATAGGTTGAAAAACCTATGAAAAAAAATGAGAGGCCAAATGGTGTGGAGAAATGTGAGAAGTGAGCTTTGAAAAGAAAAAATTTTGTGGGATACTAGGATGATAACTCGAAAGGGCTCCTAAACAAAATGAGAGAAATCGAGAGAAATCGTTATCCTATGCTTCTCTTTGATTGTCTTTTGGTAGAGTAACTTAACTTCACACATTCATATTTTGTGAATTTCACCTTTGAGTTGGTATGTTGGTTGGATAGATTGTCTTAGTTTCTTTGGGATGTGTGAGTTGTGAAATTCTTATATTCTTGGGGGAACTAGGGTAGTTTAGGAATAAATGTTGGATGTCTTAGGAAATTCTTTGCATGCTATGTTTTGCTTGGATTTTAGCTCATTCGTGATTACTCGAGAACGAGTGAAGGTTTAAGTGTGGGGGAATAGATGAGACTCTAGAAGCATGTGTTTCCTAATGCATTTAGCACATTTATTAGTAACTTTTATATAATTGATTGCTAGGTTTAAGTGGGTTTACATCACAAGGGGTTTAGATAGTCTTTGTTGGGTTTCTTGTCTAAATCCCTCATTTTGTAGATTATTTAGATATAATGGATACTATGTTCTTACAAACATCTATATCCTATTTTGTGAGCTTCATTGTTGATCGCTCACAAGCACTTGAGAGTAGATTAGTGAAGGTCATTCGCAAGAATGGTAGGAGATATTTGAAGAGCATTCGCAAGGGTGGTAGTAGACCGAAAGCCACGTGCTTAATCGTGGTAGTAGATGGGATGCACCGAAGAAAAAGAGTTGAAGTACAGAAGAATTAGAAGACTAGCACGACCCGTGCCCCTTTGCACAACTCGTTCCAACCAAATGGATCAAGTAGATAAGTACAGGCGCGGACAGTGTCCTCATGCACGACCGGTGCACCCTGCAGATCAAGACCTAAAGTGCCAGCCCGTGGACCGCACCCATCAGAAGCGAAATATTTCAACTCCATTCCACGGGCCATGCACATCTGTATGGGTCGCGCCGCTTAGATAGAAAAATGAACCTTCCAGTCCAAGGCCCGCAAGGAACTGCACGAGCCGCGCCACTCAGATTGGAAGGAAACTGCCCTCATTCTGCGGCTCGTGTACTATTGCATGGCCTGTGCCGACGTAGCTGCTAGGGTTTCCCTTTATTTTGGACCTCTCTAAGGCCCATTTCCACCTACTATATAAGGAGCACTATTTTACTAGGGTTTGAGAGCCTTCATATTTGTAATTCTATTTTCCTAGTTCTAAGAGTATGTAGAGAGAGAAAGAGACTAACTCTTCTATCTTATTTTATTATTTTCTAGTTTATGCCTATGGCATTGAATCTAATGCTTGAATTGGTTTCAATGTCCATGGAGTAGTGTAATCACTTGGGGGTTTAATTTGTATTCATGACTAGGTAATGATTTTGTGAGATTCTAGATTTTCCTATCTTTTATGTTTATGAACATTCATGTTTGATTTGGGCTTTACATTCTTGTGAGATGCATGTTATATATATATTCTATGATGCACCATAGTTTCATATGCAACTTGTATCGTGCTAGGCTTGTTTTCTCCTTGGGAGTATCTCGTTACACATATTGTAGGTTTGTGAGTCTTGACTTTGTGAGTGTACACATATATGACCATGAGCACCGCTCCACTAGGATCAAAATTGATTTAGGTACCTTTGTGTGACAGACATTTGGAAGTGTCGACTATCACCCACACTATGTGACATAGACATGAGATAGGTTTATATGTCTTATATGCGATAAAATCTAGGTTCAAAGTCATTTACCGGTCATGTTACACAAATATCACTAAGGCTAGCTTAATATAGTTTGTTCTCATATTCTGAATGATTAGTAGTTTTTAGAAAAAAAACCCCTCAAAACCTATGTTTGTAGCACTAGCCGTTCCCAACGCCCAATTGTGAGTTGTGTGTCATTAATTTTCAAGTTCTAGCATCTTTGTAGACAACCTTGGACTTTCCACTAGCTACTCTCTAGTAGTTGGTAGTGAGCACGGGAGAAACAATATAAATTCTAGCTTTGATCTCCCAGCGCTCCGTAGGATAGTAACTGTGGGAGGTTGTCATCGTACCTCTCAAAGTTTTAATTTATAAATCCAAAAGTGCTTCCTAAATGCAATTAAGTAGATAGTGGTAAATCAGGGTCGTCCATGAAGAAGAAGGATTTTCCTAAGGGTTCATGCATATAAGGTCGATATAGATAGAAATAGATATATAAAAGCAAGAAGAGGGGGGGGGGTTGGTTGATTTTCCAAGTAATGAATTTAAAAGACAAAGAAACTATCATAAACTAGAAACCAAGCTAAACATGCAACAAACTACAAAGAGTGAATTAAACACAAATTATGGGATCTTGGGCGCAATTGATTTCCACTCCCGAGCCTCTTATCTATCCTTAAATACACGACCTATTTACTACTTTAACTACTTGTTGTGAAGATAAATCATCTAATCTTCTTTGATAGTAGTTTACAAGAGTGAATTCGACATCTCTTGGAAATCTCACTAATGAACTCTTTAGTCGAAAAATGCCTAAATATACCCAATTAATGGCATTAAGGACGAAGAATCAACAAGGTTGGTAACACTTGTAAACATTAATCCAAATGTCTAAGCATTGAACCAATTTATGCATTTACTAAGATTAGTCAAGAAAGTTCAACATTCAATGACTTCTCCTATTTACTATCTTAGAATAAACATGTCAAAGAGTTCAATATCATCATCTTCATCTAGCAATTATCAAGTCATAAATTCAATTTGAAGCTCCAACTCATGCTTTTGGATTTCATGTCAAAAGAGGGAAAATTAGCTACTTTTACCCATTCCTAACAAGTCATCATACAAGCATTGCATATTCTCGAACTTCCAATCCCATTAATGACATTAAAAACCAACATTAAAAGATTCATAAATGCATAATAGAGAAAGCATTATATAGGTAGAAATGATTCTCAAGACATGGGCAATGAAGCCTCAATCAGTTGCTCCCTAGACTAAGTCTAGCCTAGATAATGAAAACCCATAAAAAATCTACAAGAATTCATGGAAGAAATTAAAAAAATAAGAAAATATGAAGAAAAACTAGTGTTTTGAGGCCCAAAATCGGGGCTTACACAAATGGGGAAGAAGGGAGGTTATTTATAGTTTAATTTTTGGTCAAGAAAAGTCAAAAAGTGTAGTAGAGGCGCCTGGCCGGGTGCGCTGGCTGTGCATTTTTCTTCCGAGGGCTGATTTTGCCCCTTGTTTTGGGCGCCCGGATGCGCGCCTAAGTGCACGGGCCACTCGCCCATCAGTTGCTCTGTTCTTCAACTTCTTTGCATTGCTATAGGTGAACCGCTGATGTAATTTGAGAGTTCTTGTAGTAGATTTTATAGCTCTCTAGAAGACGATCCCAATGGTACCACCCTTGGAGGATGGTTTTTCTCGGATCATTCTAAGAACTTGGTCCAAACTTTTGGTCACAATTCATCAGCTTCTGTGTCTTCCTTCTTCGACCCTTCTATCTACCACGTTTTGACTTGTGGCTTTCAATCTTCTACCATCCTTACTAATGGCCTTCACTAAACCACTCTGAAGTGCCTGTGAACAATCTAAAAATTAAGCTCACAAAAGGAATCTAGATGCTCGTAAGGACTAAAAATCCATAAGACTAAAAATAGGTAACAAAATGAAGGATTTAAATATGAAAACCAAAAATAGTCATCTAAAACCCTTATGGTGTAAACCTACCTAAATCTCACAATCTTCCAACAAAGATTCAACAAAAGAGATGTTAAATGCTTCGAAAAATACATGCATTTGACGTCTCATCAAACTATTCTCCCATGAAAAGGTCGATGTTATTAAAAATCCCGCAGAGTGGGGATCATGGGAATAAGGTTTTGAAAGAGTACAAGATATCGTTGTATTTTCAAGTCTTAGTCCGCCCATATTCCAAAAAAAAATATTCTTTTCGGTTGACATGATGTTGTGCAAAATCCACATAGAAGCCTCTTGAGATCGATGCCCATGGATATGACAGAGATACAGGAACACAAATACATGTTGTCAGGAGATTTCATATTTTCATATAGGAATGGAAATCGTCTGTGGTTAACTTACACTCACTCACATTCAACCGGGGAGTTGGGAGATCCACAAGATAAAGGTCTTAGATAATACCGAAAATATTAGACCAAATATTTATAACGTAGAGTATATTTACGTTACCATGTCTTTATTTGTGACATGCCTATAACATCCTCAAATAGGGTACGTGGGAAGAAAAATGACCCATTGACTCGAAGAGCATAATTCCACACCGATTGAGCCGTGTGGAGGGGTTATGGATTGGCGGAACTTGTGTTAGTGCACGAATGTTTCAAAAATGATGTTCAAATTGCAATTGAAAGAGGATGACCAAAGATGAGACAAGGTCATTGGCAATACCAATCAGTGTGGATGATATTGAGAGGTGTGATTTATTCCAAAAAGGACGACAGAACAAGAAGGGTACATTTGAAAAGGTAAACGAAATTAAAAATAGCGGAACAAGTGGTAACTCCTAAGTCAATCTTTACACATGAACAAATTTTTTTCATTTACATACACTAAAATTTTTTTCCATTGTACACGTAGGATAAGTTAAAGCATGATCAATTGGAATACCAATTCATTCTTATGGGAAAACACGACATCCTTTGTGAGACTATACAAAAACCTGGCTACCCAGGACGTGCTAGAGAAGTGGGTTCGTTCTTCACCCAAAGAGAGGTGTTTGGAATTGTTCAGTCCCTTGATCGAGAAACCCATTGAGGATTCACACACTTCAAAAAGAAGAAAATCTTCATGACAAAAGAATAAGGCAACAAAACATTATAATTCGTAAATTAATCTAATACACCGGACTTGCTCTATAGAAAATTTAGAGGATTCAACACTCGACTCCGCCTTCATGAGAATCACGCCATATGGTTGGAAAGATTGAGGTTAATCACATTCCCATTATTTAAATGCAAACAATTGAAGCCAACAATCTCGACAAAGACATCAAGGGAAAGGACAAAATGGTACATATTTATTTGTCATTTATTACTAATAATAAATTAGTGTCACCCTAAACACAAATTTTTTAGACTAAATTATTTTTTTGTCCCAACATATGTCGCAATACCATTTTTGGTCTTTAAGGCCAATACCGCTTATATTCAACAACTAACAAATACAAATGATTTGTTTGGTCCCCAAAGGTGGTTTTTATGTAAACCGGAATTATTTTCCGATATAACTAGGGGTATTTTCATAATTTTATTGTTTTATACTTATTTTATTATTTTACCCTTATTTTCCTCGCCGACACCTAAGGATGTTCATGAACCGGTCCGGACCAGTAAGATGTTCGTGAACCGGACCGGAATACAAAGACCGGAATAAGATATATAGATTTTCAGTCCGATCTTCGGTCCAAGATTTTTAGGATTCCGGGTTTCGGTCCGATCCTGTCCAAGACCGAATTTTACTGGTCCGAACAGGATGGACCGGTAACTTACTCTTATGTATGTATTTTTTTTATGTATTTATAATATATTTGTGTACTAGTTTATATTTATATCCGTTGGACTTGTATTCTTCCATATTTCAATGCAAATATTTTTCTAATAACTTCTATTTTACTATCTTTCAAAAGAAAATTTATAATTATAATTTTCCACCACCAATTTTATTTAATAGAAGAATAAAGTTTACTAAAATTTGGTCCGTATCGATCCAAAACCAAAATAATTCTGGTTTGGTCATGGTCATAAACAATCACCAACCGGTCCAGTCCTCGATTCAAGCTTTTTCGTGATTTCAGTTCCGGTCCTAATCGGTCCCGGTCCGATGTTGGACCGATGAACACCCCTACCGAAACCTCCCTCGCCTACTACCTCTTATGCCAACACCTCTTCGTCGAGCTCCAAATCGAGCGGCGAAATATGAGCACCGGCAGAATTTGAGCTCCAAATTGAGTGGGTGAAAATGACGTTGTGCACCTCGTAAACCCTAGCTCTCCATTGGAGCATCGGCGTTCTCAAACGCGTCAAATTTTTTCTTCTTGTCGTGGGTTAAGACGAGCTGAAAGCCTGCCAGAATGTCGTGGTTCCGGTCGCCTTCGTTGAGGAAAGAGAAGCTCTGGTTTGCGCGCTCAATTTTCAGGTCGTTGTAGCCGACAAGGGAGGTGTCAGTTTGGAGGTGAATCAAAATGAGGTGCATGTGAACCGCACACATCTTACCCAAAGTGTCGCGTGTAATCACACACGCTCAATGCTGCGAGTGCATCTCCAGTTCTCGGCCTTCGCAGAGGAGGTGACGACATCTCAGATCTTCGGCGTTGTCTCTAGTTCATTTTTTTGTTTCGCCTATGGCCCAAATTCAGAGACGCCGGAGATCTACATCATCGGTTCTGGATCTTGAAACCTGACACCACCCCCAACACCGCCACCATCGCGATGCCTCGCCACCCACCTCACCATAGTGACGAGGCGACACCACCCAACTCCAGCGCCGCCCTCAAAACCCTTACCAACTCTTCCCGATGCCACTTCACTCCGCCACCCCGCTCCGAAGCCACTCTGCAAATCGAATAAGAAGACAAAGTAATTTAATTATTTTCAGTTATTTTTTCCCCAGGGGTAAAAGTGTTTTTCATGTAATTCTAGCTAAACATTACCTGAAAATCACCTGGAATCTAGTTTTGGGGACCAAACAAATTATTTTTTATTTTTTGATTGTTGAAGATACACTGTATTGGCCTTGGGGACCAAAAGGTGGTATTGTGACATATGTTGGGGAACAAAAAAAATAATTTAGTCAATTTTTTATAATATGTAGATATCAAATTTGTGTGAGATTTACATTGATCAAGGCGGAAAGGGTAGACCACTCCACATAGCCGATGAAATTTTGCACGAGTCGTTGTGGTATCATCACTCTGTTCCAATAATGGATGGTATTTCTCGGGTTTTATTGGAGCATCCGGGAGCTATTAATGCCCTTTTCCTATTCAGGATGACCACTATAAGCAAGTAGGACCCGCACTAAGAATGTTTCTTTTGTGACATCATCGTCTAATATACGTCGATCCTATAAAGGATCGACATTTTAATGTCACCCGACCTACGACACCAAAACCCATGCAAACAATACCCAAAGAGGTTAGACCTTTGGTTGCAAGAGCAAAAATTCATTAGGGATTGACCCACTTCGTATGAGTGTGGTATGATATAATTTCAAATCATGAGCTCAACTAGACATATGCATTTTTGGGAAATGAATGCCTATTTGGTTCGAAGCGGGTAATCTTCGCATTATGATGTGATTTTTAGGACCTATGGAAATGTGAGCAAGTTAACCAAATGTTAATGTCCCTCTACCTACTATGATTATTATATTCATCAAAATTTTCTAACCAATACTTCAAAATCTTTTTCTATTCTAATGTGCCGGAATTTATTTTGAAAGTACATGTATTTCTTCGCTAATCAAAAGGAGAAGGGTAGGATAGGGTACTGGTTCCCTCCCGGTGATGACTCATGAAATTAGATGTACGGAACAAGAGACAATCGACCACATACGCAAGAGTCTAGGGTGGAAGAATAAGAAATTATTGGTTGCATCATATATTGAGAGGTGATGGTTACGATGTTCATTTTAATTTTTAATATAATTTTAGCAATATTTGAATGTAGATAAACTTTCATGTGAAGGAAACATTGGCGATTGATTTTTCTTGTCCACACAAACAAGCACGTGCACTGGATGGATCCACTTCCCTTCCAACAATCTGAAACATTTGTCAAAATTTTGTCATCGGCTATTAATGACCCCAACGACGAAAGGGATACAAGTTTAGATGTGGTTTAAATCAAGGTCAAGTTTCTTCACATGTTGTGATATATACTTTAGTTATATGTTATTTGGATTTTTATAATTTCCTTTGATATATATTGGTACAAGAAACAAGCGTAAACATGTATATGATGTTATAGCAGAGTCCGTTCAAGAAGTATGATTGGATTACCTAGTTATTGACAAAGTAAAGTATAAAGTTTTTTCTTTTGACCATTTTCACTAACACATTTTGTATTATCTATAATACATTTTCTCTAATGTTTCTCATTTCATGTTCACGTATTTTTCCAAAAATAATCAAGCCCTATTCAAAAGCTGACATCGACGCTGCAAGAAAATGCTTGGTTAGGCATTTAATTCACTCCCACTCAGTGGTTTTAGGGAATAATAAAGTGGTAAAGTAACAAAAAATACGTAAATATTGAAGATATGAATTGTGCAGAATAGATTTACAGTGATTTCTATTCTTATCTATAGAGTTTTGTTTAATTGGGTTTATCAATATATTTTTGTCAGATTGTATGATCATGTGTTGGATTTTATCACATTGTGAATATGTAAATAGAGACTATTTAAAGCTGGGATTATGAATGAAATAATTGTTTTACCTCAAGACCGGACCACAGTTCCAAACTCAGAACAATATTCCCCTATTCATTGTCCATTCTAACCAAATAGCCCCCATTGTCTTTCGTGTTTAGAACAGGATGAGCCAAAAGAATTTCCTAACTCTGAAGATGAATGGATTAAAAAATGAAGTTTTTTTACGTGAGATGGACCAGAAAGAGGACCCAACACAGGAACCAACTATGAAGCCCCAATCCCAAGTAGCCGCATTTCCGAGTTTGGAAATAGGTTCTGAGTTCAAAACTATCTCGAGGGCCGAGACACAATACTTAGGTTTTGAATTAGAATGAAAGGAAGGTCCCAGTCGTCTTAGATATGTTCCAATGTCATGACCCTCTTAAAGGCCGTTCATAACCACCTTCGACGTTATTTTTTAAAGGCGGTTCTCGGAACTACCTTTGATAGTAGCTGATAAAAGGCAGGATCAGAGAAGAAACTTTCAAAGTACCTTCTTTGATTCGATAGAGCCGTCTTTAATCCCTCATCACACACTAGTGTATATTTAATGATTAATTTAATAATTCCTGAAATCAGAAAAACAATTGATCCTCTAAATGATGACATTGCGAGATAACATACGCAATTAGAAATATTATAGAAAATTGGGCCTATCAGCAATATGAATGTATTCATAAATGCATTTCTTGTCCACAATAAGCAACACAGTTAGTAGTTTCTAAAACTAATATAGAAATTGTAAGACAAAGATAATTGTAAGAGAAAATGAGAAAAATAAACTGAACTTGAATGTAGACATGAAGTGCATTTCAATTTGAAAAACATACTAAACTTGAATGTATTAATGTAGACAAAAGAAATATGACTAAATTTGAATACATGACAAGACCTAATTTATAAAAGTAAAGAAAGTAATTATAAACTAAATGTGAAAGTACATAGGAGATTTTTATACCACTAATGTTACTAAAGATTGGTATGCGGTACCCTAAATTGAAATAGTTTTAAGGGTTTGGTTTAGCTGAAATTTATGAACCTAAACTACTATATATTTTGGGATGTATGTCTAACTAAATCCCTATACTACCCTTGTCCCAGTTCAAATTGCAGTACAATCATTATCACGTTGTTCAAAAATATGTTTGACCAGTAATATGTTTACCTCCGTATAGTAACGACAAATAAAAATTTCGTATTTAGAAACTAATTGTTTGGACAAATTCAACAATATCATATACTATGACATTGTGTTCTTATATCTATTCAAATTTATGAAATAATTTTAGAAGAGAATAGTGTCAATAAAGCAAGTGTGCAATTTGAACTGGAACAAAGGAGTATAGTAATTGGAGGTATGTATAACTAAAGTCACATATAGTAATTGGCTAAGAAAAAAACTCTTTCAATACTCCACGACATTTCTTTCTAAAACTTGTTTGTCCGATGCAGGGTAGAAGAATATAGACTTCTATAACAACTTCTATGGTACAAAGAAAATTTCAAAGTTATACAAAACGTTCTATTAACCCACAACATGCCAAATGACATGAATATTAAAAAAACAAAGCGATAAATTGTTGGAGGTAGTCCCCCCGTCATCAACGTCACATGGATGACTTCTTGCAGATTCTCAAGGGTTGTCTTTTCAACCCTGACTACAAATTACTGATAAGGGTGATCAATCATCAACCTAATGTCTGCAGATGAAACCTACAAACAAAGATTTATTAAGTATAAACTAAAAGAAAATGACAATAAGAACATATCTTCGTGCTTTATATCATATTAATAAAATAACATTATTACTAATAAAAAATGCATAACTACACATTACAAAAATCAAAACAAACATTTAATTAAAAAACTAACGACACCAACTACCTTTTTCTTGTCAAATCCAAGCATTTCCATGGCAGCTTGCAAATCAACATAGTTAATCCTAACCCTTGATCTTCCGACCACCTTCAGTATCCTTTTCCATGCCTCGACAACCTAGTTCTTGATGCTTCAGACAATGAGTGCATCACAAAGGGAGAGGTTGTACAATGTTGATTCCAAGGCGTTGGCGGAGATGAGACTCCGATGTGCGTTGGAGATCAGGTGCAGGTGGTTTTGTGAGGGTTTAAAAGAGGTTGAGGAATACAATGGTGAAGTAGTAGCGGAAAAAAACAATGATAAAGGTAATGGATGTCACCATCTTGTGTTGTTGGTGAATCCCCACAGTGAATCTGTAAGAGTGGATAGGGAAAAATGAATAATTTTTGGAACATGCAAGAGAACAAGGGTTTTGGAGAAGAAGGAGGAGTTCTTCTTTTAAGATTTTACGGGAGTGGGGATACAGTTGTTGTAGTAAATGAGGTCACTTTATTACAAGGTGGTTGAACCACCTTCTAATCTTCTACTGTTATGCGTCTTTAAGATTGCTCCAATTTTGAATCAAATGTTAGTTATATTATAAACTTCGTTAGTCACAATTACGAAATTGATTCCGATTCGAAATAGAACATGGATTTTGAAAAAAAAATCATTAAGATTTTGAAACCTAAACAATTATATTTAAATGCTGTTCGAGCTTGGAATTGACCGTGGGCGATAAACCCTTACCGTATTTGAGGCACAATTTCCCTTGAACTCTTTCAAAATTCTTGGTGACCTTAATCATGGACACTCCTTACATCAATTTGGATACTAACAACATGACATCCATCTCCGTTACCCATGGTGGAACTACTCCGCGAAAGAAGCAAATTGCATGAACAAAGAAATCGACGATAACTTTCAATGCTACAAAGTTCGTGTCACTTGCAATCTCTCAAAAGTACAATGCTTTACTGCGAAATGCCAAGTTACTCAATTGGTATGCCTTTACACTGAATGACACCACGATGTTAGGGCTGAGTAACATTGCATCACTATTTGAATTCCAAAGTTTTTCTGCAATCCTTGCCATCAAGGATGCAACGCACTTTCACGAAGTGTGTCAATTTTATATCAACATGGTGCCGGTAGATGGAGGGCCATTCTTAACTACGGTTAATGGTATATGGTATGATGGTGATCCATGGATGATCGATGATTTTCTAGGTTGCTCATATAAGAGCCTTCAGGACTGTTATTCGGCGATTTTCTGATGGTCTTTTGAATATATATCATTGTTCAAACTGACTTGTACATTTCAATCCTCCCCTCTAGGAAAATTTTACTTTAATCAGTCCGTATCCGATCGCGAATCTACCAAGAGTTATAAGCTAAAGTATTTGACCATATAACAGAGGATTGTATACGAGATAGTAGCATGGATTTGGTGCTGATAAGGGGTCACATTAGTGAGCCCACATTCACCACTATTATGTTGTTCTACTATTTGATCAGGAGGTGAAGATTAATCCCGTCTATACCATTGTGCAACACATGTTGGCATCCATTGTGCATTGGAAGAAGAAGGCTATCAAACTACCTTACGGGTCCCTCATTTCCAAATGCCTGAAGTCAGATAACACATTGACAATTAGAATCCAGACAGTGCCTCATAAATTGTATGGCCAGAAGTTATTTGAGAACAAGAACCGTAAACTATCGAGGGGATATGGTCACATAGGGTTTGCAGATGAAATACCAAGAGAAGCCATGCAAATGAAGGTGATTCTTTTTTTATTAGATCCATCATTGTTGTTTTCCATACGTATTTCTATTCTAATATGCTCATAACTATAGGTGAAGTGGACAACACCTTTTCATGGTGGACATGTACAAACAAATGAAAGCGAATGTCAAGAAGATTATACATTTGAGGAATACGACTCATGATACCAAGAAGATTATTAGAGTAACTAGGTATGCAGAAAGACGTGGGCAAGGATCACAAGCTGGTACATCCAATTAGAATTTTTTACTTCTCAATTATTAATAATTTTGCCTTGTACGAAATCATGTCTTCTGAAGAATTTTTTAGTGTGGATAATAAGTTCCAAACAATGTTATTTGTTGCTCTAAAGTTCCCCTCTTGCACACAACTCAACTTATGAGTCAGTTTGTATCCGTCTCCTAAATTTGGTTGACCAAATGTTCAGTATCCTTATTTTCCTAGCCCACTTCCGAATTCAGGATGTCCTAAGCACATGACCAAATAATTGGATACCTTCGCTTTCGTATTCGATGACAGGTTCGTATTCCAAACTATGAACCATCATTTTTTATAAGCACCTAACTAATTCTAAATTAAAATTATTAAATTTATGATAACGAAATGACCGTCGAAATTGAATCTGTACTTGGGATGTTTCGTTATCGGAACAATGTGTGTTTCTCAGTGGTTACTCTTAAACGCCATCGCTAGGATCAAATAATGGCGGTTAAATCTAATCCACCGATGATAGCATACAAAAGATGATGATCTAATTAGAACTTCGTTTAATCATTGCATGCAGTCATCTATTGGTCTTTTTTCAGTGCGACTATGTGTTAGGTTCTCTGAATATTTAATTGACGGCGGTGCTAAGCACGTTTACGCAAAACCACGCCTATTCTCATCGTTAATTGCCCATTTTACACTAGTGATTGATGATGATATGCATTTTCCCTTCTTGTTAAGTGGTTCGTGACATTCGTTGGTAGCCAGTTAATATCACCAAGAGCAATATTACAGTTTTATTTTATGTCTTATCTACTAAAAGACAATTAATCTTATTGATATATAGTTAATTAATAATCCCATGATAGGATGTTTAGATTATACGCTGATTTCTCTTATTGTAATTTTTGTGCGTGACCCCAACATGTTTAGTTGATATTTTAAAAATTAACGCTAAGCCCTAGCGGCCGTCCTTCCTCCTCTGGAGTTTTTTCTCCCATCTTCTTTTCCCCATCTCCACATTATGGGGAAATGGGGAAACCGTAATTTTTTTAATTGATATACTTTTATTGTTTATGTTATTGAATACGTATGGATCTGTTTCCATATATTAGTATAGTTCTTCGACATGATAAATTAGATTGATGTGTCCAAGATGATCATTTAATCTAACTGTTTATGTCGATGTATTTTGTCCGATCTATTTTTATAGATTGTGTGGTCGTGCTTTCGTTTGTGTTTCTCTATTAAAATACAGTTTCGAAAAATACATATCGTGTTTTGGATAAAAATCAAGTGGTGTTACAGTTGTTGTAAATCCCTGTTTGGCGTAGTGATATTGATGCTGACACACTCCTCTTCGCCAAGTGGTCATGATTTTTGTGGAAGCGAGTTAATATCTCTGAAGGAGATGTTACAATTTTTATTGGATATCTGATCTGTAATAGTACAGACGATCAGTCTGGTTGACATGTAATTTGAATATCCTTGCAATATATTGGTTATTGCTAGAGGCTAGTTACGTTGGTTGTCAATTTCACTTATTGTAATCGCCGCTGGGCGTTTTTCCTAGCATCTTGGAATGATTGATTTTTTCCAAACAAAATTGATCTTTTAAAAAAAATGTCCCAACCAAGGCTTATTAGTTGAATTTTTCCTAATATGGTAAGTTTTAAAATTTTGTTGTATTCACTTTTTAACATTCCTCTCATTCATTCGGCACTCACTTACATTAGTTTTTTAAAAACTATTTCTATTCATTTTTCTTACTCTATTTGTTATTTAATAATCTATCCCTCCATCCCACAATAAAATTTATATTTTCATTTTTAGTCTGTCCCACATGTGACTTCCTATTTGTAAAATTTCCACATATAGTCATTCAATCTACCAAATTTACCCTCTTTAAACCCCCCATATTTACTATTATTTACTAATTTTTTATACTATTCATGATATGATATCACTAATGCAAAAACTTACAAAATTTGATTTTTGACGTCAAAATATGTTGCTAGGTCTGGCCCAAGACCACTGCGGGTTGGGCCTAACATTTTTGAGGACCTTAACATTTTAATTTAAGCCCTTATATGCATTTTTATTTTTAATTTAATTTTTACAATTTTAATTCTTTGACTTCTTTAATCATTTGTTCCATTTAAAATTGAATTTTCTGCCCAATTTCATGCCTTCTTTAATTAAGGCATTATTTTCCTTTTTAATTAAGGCCTTTTCTTTTACCTTTTTATTTTTTAAAGAAGAATTATTGTCCTTTGATAAAGTTTAATGTTAGACCCACTATCGGTTAAGATCAATCATGAAAAAAAAATTTCAATAATTTTTGAGGTCAAATAATAATTATTTATACATAGTGATACATTTTAAAAGTTTGTAAAAGTTATATGAGGCTCATAGAAATAATTAAAAACAAACATTAAAATCATTCCATTAGTTATACCAATCATAAATGATCTCGTCTAACGGTTAGTCGGTCTAAAACAAAAGTTTGTGTTGTCATTTTAGTTTCCAGATTCAAGAATAACGTTTGTCTTCTTCCTCTCTTTAATATACTCTTTACAATTTAATGGGTTTTTATTTTCAATAAATATTCTTTCTATATTCTACATTGAACAAAAATAATTATATAAGGGCCTTTTTTTTCCAGCACGAGCCTAAAATTACATAGGTCCAGTACTGAATGCTGCTACATCAACTTGCATGATTGATTCAAAAGCAATTATAAAGTTTATTGTAGGACGGAAGAAGTGCAAAGAAAGTCATTTAAACCGATTTGTGGATAGAGGGAGTATCATGTTTACCATCCAAAAAGACAGAACACAAGAGTCCCAAACCATACATTAAAAGAATAAGCTACCAAAAATTGTCATTTTACATAGTGCCATTTTGTTTGTCGTGACAGCGAAGGGTTCAATCTTTCCTCTTCAATGGACCGATATAGCCTGATAGCGAAATGGTACAAATTGGCATCACACAGTGGTATTGTCTTGAAGCTGGAGGGGGAAAAATCAACCACTATTTGGTGATGATATTTTTAGGACATCATTCATAGTATCAATCAATTTTGTGAGTCAGTAACCATATTTCTTGGAGCATTTGCAAGCCGCCATGAGCAGTTAGTTTATCACCCAAAATATACATAGTTCTATGATAATCAGAGCAAGCTTCTTTATTGTAGCTTTAGTTTCAGCTAAAGTTTATCAAGTTAATAAGATCAGTCACTCAAGAAAGCACAGAACTCCAGAGTATAAAAGTATATATGATGGAGTTTTTAGTCTATTTGCCTTCACTTCTTAATATGGTTGGGTGTAATTTGCTTTGATTGATCTTCCATGCAGAGAATGAGGAGGCAACCTCTCAAGACGAAGGGACTGAAAAGGAAAATTGGAAAACTCAAGAAATCCAAGTAAATATGTTGTGTCAGTCAAATGTTTATTGAGAAAGAGTTGGAGACAGAAATTCACGTCTTTTATGAATGATTCATGCAGGTTGATGCCCCATTTGAGAGGGAAGAAACCCAACTCGATTCACGAAGAACTGTGTTTTCTGACCTGGCTCTTCTGAAAAATGTGGTGGAGGAAAAGGAGGAGGAGAGTGGGAATTTAGAAGTAAGATTGATCGAATTATATTGTCTGAAAGAGCAGAAATCAAGAATGGCCTTGCTTTGGAAGCAGTTAATGGAGAAAGCTTTGGATATCGGTTTGTTGGGAGGGAGAATTAATAAGCTGAAGGCTGAAAAGGATGAAACTTTACAATGAAGTGAAGCAGAATGATTTGGCAGAGAGGGAGCTTCAGAGTGCGAAGATGGCGATTTTCAAACTGCAGAGGGAAAGGGAACTATGCGGAGAACAATTTGAAGGTCATTTGATGCAGATGAAGGAGCAAATATTGGGCATTTGCCGGCACGAAGAAAACCGAGGAGATGGTAAGGTTGAGAAGAAGATGATGTTGGGGAAATTAATCCTGAAAGACAATATCAAGCAAGAGAAAATAAAAAACAACAAAGAACAAACACAATTTACGTGGAAACCCAAATTGGGAAAAACCACGACATACAACTCCAATCAACTAAAAAATAGAAGAGTTTTACAAAGTATGTTCTATCTCTCTTAGCACACTATGTCTCTCAACCCTCTTCTATCCTCCCTAACCAAGCACCCAAACTCACAAACTTTCACTTACTAAGTTGGCGGCTCTAGCATAAACAAGTGTTATTTATACTAACACTCACCCTTAAACCCTATGTCTAATCTATTGGGCCTACACTCTTGTAGCCCATTTAGAAATAAACCTAAGTTAAACAAACTATATTTGGATTTTGAGGAGAAATTCCAACAGATGAAACGCCTAAAATGCATGGAGCTGAAAGCCATTAAGATGAAGAGAAGGAACATAGTGCTTCAGCTCAACAAAAGGGAGTTGGTGATCAAGCTGACTGCTGCAAATGCCAAGATTACTGAATTATCCAGCATGACTGAGGTAAAAGTAAAGAATTGTAGATAGTTTTATAGGAATATTTCAACTAATTAATCTGTAAAATTTTACTTTGTAGAGTAAAGTTGTTGCAAAACTTCATGAAGAAATGAGCAGGCTGAAGCATGCGAACAATAATATGGACCAAGAAATCGACAAGCTTCACAAAGATAGGTTTGGCTTTGTGGAGGAACTGGTATATCAGAGATGGCTCAA
>JAULKM010000010.1:8673192-8692288 GCA_032355605.1 Rubia tinctorum
TATTTACTTTACATACTTGGTTAGGTTAGACCACGTTGGAACATAGGTTTGCTAGTTAACGTCTAAAACGGTAAAACAGGTTTTTCACATTCAACCTCGATGAAGATCTTCATCGGTGTTGGCTCAAGAGATTCTGGTCTCCAGGAGGTAATTATGTTATGGGCATACTAAAATGGACTAAAGATTTTGTTTATCAGCAAGAATTTTTTATGCTCCAGTTTGGATTGCAAATGAAGTCCCTCGTATCTATTTTTTCCACCCTGAGGCATTGAAGGATTTAGGTCGTTCGTTAGGTGAATTTCTTTGCTTTGATCCCCCAACTCGAAACCTAACAAGGCCCTCAAAAATCCGTCTGTGTGTGAAATTGGATGTCCGTAAAGATTTACTCACAAAGATTATGTTGGGATACCTATCTAAGAATAAAGCATACTCTTATCACCTACGAGGATCTGCCTTCTTATTGCAAGGGATATGCTTAAATTGGTCACTATAAGGCAAATTACAAAAGGAATTAACCCCACACTAAACCTTTAATTGAAAACCCCCTCAGGAAGTCAGTAAAGGAAACGACAACAATCCAACTTGAGAAAGAACAACCTATTAGTCAGGAGAAGAACCCGATGGAATGGATACAGATTCACAAAACCAAACATATCCCGGGGAAACAATAGACAGACCTAAGATAGTGCTCATCTAATGAAGATACTAATTTACCCTCCTCTGCACCTCAACTGATAACAACCACAGATACTAGTACCCATAGGGTTGGGGACAGACAACAAAAAGAACACTTAACTCAGGATGGTTGGGAATCAGACTCACGAGATGGTAGTGAAATCAATGCCCCTAGGTTGTCAAATAGATTTTAGATTTTTCAAGAAGAGGAAGAATAAGATACTATAAAGGAACTTAACCAGAATCATGCATCCTTCCAAGATTTACCTCCTCAGATAGTGCACTCTCTCAACTGCAAATCAGACGGGGACTTACAAGAACATCACATCACAACTGAGGATATCATGATGGGGTGGGTCTTTGAGCCAAACAATGAATGAGATATGGAAATCATTATGGGATTCAACCATACCCCTCCTCCCCTCAAAGGGAAAAGGAATCATGACTCATCAGGATGATAACTTCATCCAAAAGGATAAATCTTCTAATGCTTGACTCTCTCATCTTTAGTTACCCCAAATTCCAATATCTTTGAATAGTAATCTCTCATCTACGTAGGAACATCATACCACGGTGAAGGGACAAAGGAGGATAACTCATTGGTGCTACAAATGCATGTGGACCATCAAATTGGAGATGATGAAGTGACTTCAAATCTATTAGGAACGTATAAGAGTATTCTAGATTATCCAATCCTAACCTAAACTCAATTAGGTACATTGAAGATCAGTGCAAGAAACTGGACCTATTATTTCATCCATTTTACCTCGGTTTTTTTGCTTAGCTCAAATAACCGAACTAAAAAGTTCTTTTACCTTCGTTATTTTATTATTCGAAATAAATAATATTTTTTATTTCAGTTAAAAAATAGCCGAGGTTAATAATAGGTTTTTTTTACCATTGTTCTATGATAACCGCGGTAAATAATTTCCAAATGCCAAGTAATAGGTACAACTGACATAGCTGCGATCTCCATAACATGGGTATGACCTAGCAGTAATAGTCAATTACTAGATGAACGACTTCACACACATGATCGGGTGCACCGAATTTATCTCGACGTCAAAGCGACGTCGCATATTGGAACTAGCAATGTCATACATGCCCATCGCTTCAAACCAATGCCTAAATCCAATCAATTAAATCCCGCAACGTCGCAGTTTTGTCAGTAACATGTCGGTTAACTCGACATCATGTGTGCGAAGTCGGACTTCTTTTTCGTACCTAATAAATCAACAATGGATAACCAATGCAACCATAACTTTGAATGTACCATGAGTGACCCGTGTTCTTTTATAGGTCCAATTTTATGCCAGAATTATGCCGGAATGAGGCATGCACAGAGGTCCTATCAGAGCTGATTTGACAGCCTCAACAACCCAAGGACAAACAGCTCCAGGTCAAGCCCGTGACAAATTTTATCATTGACATTGGCACCGTCTGTGGGAACTAACAAAGAGACCCTCACGCAGCTCCTGTAGCCACGCTCGAACAAACCTACGCACCAGCCAAGTCAAACGTATATTCACAAAGCTAAGAAAATCTATTGTTCATACAATTTTTATGTATTTTCATTTTTAAAGGGAAAGAAAACACCCAAATCCATGGCTTATAATTTTTTGATAAGAAAGAAAATGAATCTGAACGAGGATGAGCCAGAATTGAGAGCTGACCCAACAACTGGGTCAGATGAATTAACTCGGCCTAGCTCAATGAGTTGACTTATCCTAACTCATCGAGTCCATTGGGAAGATCGCCAGATAGGTGTCCGAGTCGACGGTGAACTAACCAGATCTGTCGAGTCAACCCAGCCGATGAATCAACCCAGATCCGCCGAGTTAACTCTGCCCATAACCGCTTTCATGACTTCCTTTCGATCTCTCGGAATCCCCAAAGCTACCATCTTCTTAGGCTAGAAGATCCGGCGGACAAAGGCAGTGCTCGAATCACGGCGTGTGTGTGAGTCGCTATCACGTTCACCGGAGATCAACCAATAACAAAGAGTGTTCTCCGTCGATGAAAATGGCAACCCGTTTCATGTCCTCCGGTGACTAAAATAATAGCATATCTGACGAAGAATCTGTCCATTGATAGACATGGCATAGGAGCCGACGGACAGGGTATACGGGTGGGCAAAAAAGTTTCATCGATACGGCAAGTTAGCGCGCTTAAGAGGGGCTAACAACGGAAGGGGCTTTCCTCTGGCGATGGTTTGTCAGGCGAAGAAGATTTTCCCAGAAAGAGTGAAGCCACACTGAAGAAAAGGAAGAAAAAAAGAAATAAAAAAAGAAAAGAGGAAAGAGGAAAGAAAAAGAAAATACTGGGAAAAAAAAGCAGAGGCGGAAGGGAAAAAGTGAGCAGAGGAAAAAAAGAAAAGAAAGAAAGAAAAAAGAGAGAAAAGAAGAGAGCAGAGGAACTAAAAAGAAAGGAAAGAAAAAGAAAACACTGAAGGAAACAAACAAAACAGAGGCGGAAGGGAAAAGAAGAGACCAGATGAAGAAAAAAATGAAGAAAGAAAAAGAAAAGAGAGAAAAGAAGAGAGCAGAGGAAGGAAAGAGAAAGAGAGGAACATTGATTTCATTAGAGGAGGTGGAGTAATAATATTCATTACTTTACAATCTTCATGAGGCACCAAGAATTAATATTCGGTCCAGCTGTATAGTTCAGCATAGCCTAGAGCAAGCAAGGTTTATGGCAGGGCACAATCGCAATGCTGCAGGCAACCAGAGTGCAGAGCACAGCCAGAGCTCTAAGCACTGCCACGTGGAAGAGCATCCACAGGGCATGGCTGGCTGCATCATCAGCTGGCAAGGTTAGAAGTATACACTATTCGCTTACATAATAACATCAACATGTCTCTCTGTAGAAGCATACGTAAGTAGGTTTCGAACAGAATCACATAGCTCTATGAAAATAACTATTTTCCCAATACTACTATACGTTATTAGTGTATGCTAGTAAGCAAATAATTCATGAAATTTCATATGTGATTGTCATGTTGAAATCCAAAACTAAATACACTATGCAAGAGTACTTAAAGGAAAAACGGATTCATGCAAGTACCAATTATATTTTACATGCCTTTGTCATTTAAATTTACACATAATAGCATGGTTAATAAAGTCCACTCTTATAGTGGCTGTTAAAGAAAAAGCTAAAAATAAAGAGTTGATATATTATGCCATCTTTTAGAATGATACATGTTAGCGTGGTCTGTTAAATTGGGACACGTTAGCATAAAGTGCTTAGTTGTACCGGTCTGACTGTCAAATAACAAGCAAAATACCCTTAGCTGCATGAAAAATAGGTACACAGCTTAATATGCCAGGATAAAAGAAAGTTGAGCCATCAGCTAGTCCATCAGCCTATAAGATAGGACTTTGGTCAAATCTTAGCCTGCCCAGGCTGGGCAAAGATCATCCCTCAACCTGGGTGAACAGTGTAAGGATTTGACGAGTTATCGCCAGAGAAAATTTAATCCTCCTTCGTGTTCTGGCAGGGCCAGGACATAGCATCCTCAAGAAAAAGTGGTATGCCAGGGCAATTACCAACCTGAAGTATGTTTAAACACAGTAACAACCACCCCTCACCTCGTTCAGGCAAGGCCATGACATTGAAAGAATGGTATTGCTTTAAATGGAAGCTATGAAAGTGAAGGAATGGTATTTGCTTTATTGTATATTTACATGCCTTTGTTATTTATTCAATGCATTCTTGCATTTTGGAAAGAAGTTGATGTATTATGTTGTCATCTAAACCAACACATGTTGGCGTCATTCACAAAAGCATGAATTATTTAGTCTTACAAGACAACAAACAAAGGATAATGCTCTGGACACAACCATAGCCGTCGAATAATGAGCCTAACCCCAGGATAAAGTTGCAGTGCTGGCCCCAACAATCAGCACAATTGCAGGCCGGGTCCCAACTTGCAAAAGAAAAAGAAAGCCTGATCCAGGCTAAAGTTGCAGTACTGGCTCCAACAGCCTACACAATTAAAGGCCGAGTCTGAACATGCAAAGGATAAAGATTCGGCCACAACCATAGCCGTCAAGTAACGAGCCAGGCCAAAAATAAGCATCCCCGGCTTACGATCATAAGCAGCTATGGCTTAAGTCAGCCAGGGAATTGCAGGCCAAATCTCTAGGCCAAAATAAGCAGCTCTTTCTTAAGTCAGCCAGGGAATTACAGGCCATATCATCAAGCTAAAATAAGCATCCCTGGCTTGCGACAACCAGTAGGCTGCAGGCCAGATCGTCAGGCTGAAATAAGAAGCTCTGACTTAAGTCAACCAGGAAATTGCGGGCCAGATCGCCAGGATAAAATAAGCAACTATGGCTTAAGTCAGCCTGGGAATTGCAGGCCAGACCGCCTGGCTGAAAGAAGAAGCTATGGCTTAAGTTAGCCAGAGAACTACAGGCCAGATGTCATGCAAAAATAAGAAGCTCTGGTTTATGATAGCCAGCAGATCACCAAGCCATAATAAGCTGCCTTGGCTTGCGACAACCAGAAGACTGCGAGCTGGATCCCAATGCTGCAACACAAGTACACGGTGAAATAGCCACCTGACAAAGTAGGTTGCATCATCAACTACCAAAGTCAGAAACATATAATTGTTCGCTTGCATAATACGACCATAAATACTATAAATGTATGATTAAGCAAAGAAAACCACCCGTGCAAGTATCGTCATGAAATTAAAAAATAAAGACATTACGTATGATTGCCCAAAAGAAGAATTTATACCAGTGTTAATTATATTTGCATTGTTGTGTAAATGGATGCATGCCAAGATGGTTGCAAAATGAAAAGTCAAGGTCGACTCAGCAGGCAGCAGCGTATAATTCTGTCAAAGATTATTGAGGCAGAAATGAAAGAGTTCGGTCATGATTTAGAAGGCTCGGCACAGAGCCCGGGCCGATGTTTGGAGGGTTTCCATGAATGAGCCAGGCAGAATTTTACGGAGTTGCGATGCAAATTCCAGGTCAACTCAGCAGGCAGCGACGTATAATTCTGTCAAAGATTAATAAGGCCAAAACGAAAAAGTTTGGTCATTATTTAGAAGGCCCAGGCTCAAAGCCAAGGCCAATGCTAGTAGGCTCGTAACGAACGATCCATGAAGAATTTAACGGAGCTGTGATACAAAGTCCAGGTCGACTCAGTGGGCAACGGCCTATAATTCTGACAAAGATTAATGAGGCCGAAATGAAATAATCTGGCTGTGATTCAGAAGACCCGGACATAGAGCCTAGGGCGATGTCAGAAGGGTCACCATGAACGACCAAGGAAAAATTTTATGGAGCTGCGATGCGAAGTCCAGGTCGACTCAGCAGGAAATGACTTATAATTTTGTCAGAGATTAATGAGGCTGAAACGAAATAGTTTGGTCATGATTAAGAAGGCCCGGCGCAAAGCCCAGGCCGATGTCAGGAGGGTCTCAATGAATGACCCTGGCATAATTTTACGGAGCTATGATGTAAATTCCAGGTCGACCCAGCAGGCAGCGGCGTATAATTCTGTCAAGGATTAATGAGGCCTAAACGAATTTTCAATTTCTTTCACCCGAAGTCGAGTCACAAATTTGAAGTGATCTTTTATCGTATGCCTTATATTTTCTTCTTCACCAACTTCAAAATCCATGTGTCTATATTCTACACTTGGTTTTACACCTGTTTGTTCCATTGATGCAATGGCCTTCCCATTATCATCTGTAACCCTCCATTCATTCCTAATGAGAAATAGTCAGGTTGATCTTGTTAACTTATGGTTGTTTTTTGTTTTGTGATGCACCACTATATAATAATCTCGCTGTAACTTGAATATAATTTTATTCAGGCAACCTGTTTTTGTAATTATATCCTTTCTTAACCACTTCTTTTTGGTTGCAAAACGACCTTCACTGTTTACACAAGTAATAGGGTTGGTAATGTTATCTTTTAATCTTTTTGTTTTACCGCACATGAGCATTTGTAGTTTGTTTCTAGAAATTGTCCTTTACCGCTGGGTCGTTGAAAGTTTTTCTTGTAGTTGAAACCAATAGCACTTGCATGCTTTTTATTCAAAGCATGTAATGCTTCCAGATTTTTTTGCTTTCACCCGGTTACACTTTCCGTGACATCTATTTAATTTAAATCAGGGAAATCTTCTCCTGTTTTTGAAAATGAATAAAAGTCTTAATGTAAACAATAAGTGCTTTAAGGCAATATATGCATAGTCTATATAAAAATTCTTAGAATTACAAAATTATATGTGCTCTGTTATGTACACTATAAGAAATGCCATTTTTAGTCTTACCTATGCAAATTTTAATGTTTACAGTACATGTTATAAATTAAAAAATGCAGAGGTATGTGAAAACTTCAAACTGATAAATTTGTCTCCTCTAATTCGTGTAGTGTAAGAAATACTAGTTTCAGATTAACATATGCATATTCTAATAAAAAACGGTTTATAAGCTAACTGATAAACTACCTCATGATAAAATTTCCTAATTAATGAAATTATTTCATATTATTCTAATTTAGTTCATATTTTATTGTAAACAATACATGTTTTAAGCTCATAAATGCACATGCTAGGTATGTGAAAATTTCTTGCACCATATATTTTATTGTCTTAATGTTTATTAGAAAGTCTCACCAAATGTGGATTTTCCATAAGTTTATGGAAAGTTCACAGTGGATTTTACCTAAAATGTTGTATTTTTTTATAAAATTTAAATATTGTATTTTACAAGTTAAAATAAATAATAATATGTATTTGAATGTAAAAATATAAAACTATATAATATAAAAATATTTTCTAAATTTAGTATGCAACTTAACAAATGCAGTGTATAAGATAAAAAAATGGTCTGCCCATAAATTTATGAACAGACAGCCTGTTAGGAGACCCACTCAATGTTTATTACATGTTTATAGCAGTATAATTCACATATCCGCTGCTTCGGAAGTTAAATAAAACATTCACATTGAATTCAACAACATATGCTCTGTGATTGATGTGAAGAATTCATACCTTGGACACTACTAATTTGAAGAAATTGATATGATATAGGTGAAACTTAAACTACTTCGAACTGAGTTTCATTAATTTCAGATTGGAATTTAGTTGTTTTGATCGGATTTTCTTCAATTTCTCCGATGCACATGGGGCTTGAAATTTTATCTGTTTCTATTACAAGTTAATTTCGATGTTCTTGCAGGTTGTACTAGACTGATTGATCGGAGAACGATCGATCAATTGGAGAATTTATAGAAGAGAGAACGAAATGATCGTGAAGGAAAGCTTTAATTGGCAACGTGATATTTGGGAAAGAATCAGAGAGGAAAGTGTAATGTTTTGCAGTCATAACCGTTTTTGAACGAATCAGATACTCCCTCCGTCCTATTTTAAACTGTGATTTAACTATTCATTTAGTCGACATTGCTTAACTTTGACCGTAAAATTGAATTAGTATACAAGTATAAATATTGTCATGTGATATACCTTGTTAGATTTATTACAACATATATTTTCAAAATATCAATTTCTTACAAGTTTTAGTTATCCTTAAAAGATATTAAAGATCACATATTTTTCTAGTCAACTGTCAAAAGTCAAAGTGAGCAGTTTGAAATTGGACAGAGAGCAGATAATGACCCGATCTACCCTATGATCTGGCCGAAATTTTTTTATATGGGGGAAAGTTGTATGTGGGGGTGAGAAACCAATAGTAGGGTGGTCTGTGTACATGTGCTATAAAGTTAATAGCAGTTTTTGTTATTTAATTTCTTTTGTTTTTTTCATCATATTGAACATTTTTAAAAATATCAATGATCTCTCTTCCAGATATACTAATTTCCCTCACATAATTTTTTTCCTTCTGATGATGCGGTTCTTTCACGTGGAACCGATTCACAAAAATTACTCTATTTTTTGTTAATTGCAAAAAAGACTTCCTCCAGGCCTTCCTTCAGTCCGCAAAGTAAAAAAACTGTGATAAATACTATGCCTTTCAAAAAAATATATATAAAAAACAACAGAAAATGGAAGCATCTTTAACTCAGTCCAGGGGCCGAGAACGCTCGAAAGATCCTAAATTTGTTACAGCAAGGAGAAAAAGTCACAGCTTCCACAGTGCATGCAGGAGGGCAATATAAGTCCACGTGGATCTTTGCATGTCTACAACCCCACACGCGTCACCCCTTCCTCCTTCACTAAATAACCCTCTTCACAAATCCACAGCTTCTCTCAAAACTCCCCGACAAAACTCTCACAAAAAACACACTCACCATGGCTGACAGACAAGCCAGCCCTGGAGGAAGGCCGCCGCGCGCCTCCGCCAACCCCAATATGACCGCCTCCTTCTTACGTAAAATGCACGAGCATGCACCTAACTCCACCCAGCTCATCGGACTCCTCACCCTGGTGGTCTCCGGCGGGATTCTACTCCTCCTCGCCGGCGTGACACTCACGGCCACGGTCATGGGGCTGGTCTTCTTCGCGCCGTTGATTATTCTCTCCAGTCCCATCTGGGTCCCGGTGGGCTCCGTTCTGTTCGTGTCCATTGCCGGATTCCTAGGCCTCTGCGCTTTCGCCGTCACCGCCGTGGGCGGATCCGCTTGGTTGTACAAGTACTCTAGGGGGCTCCACCCACCCGGGTCGGATCGGGTGGATTACGCGAGGATCCGGATCGCGGATACGGCCAGCCATATGAAGGATTACGCCAGAGAGTACGGCGGTTACTTGCAGAGCAAAGTTAAGGATGCGGCTCCCGGTGCTTGAAAGGCTAATAATCAGAGTCTCCATTGCATTAACCACTGAACCACCTGTTCTTCTCCACGTTGTTGCAGCATGCGTTGCATTATTTTCAAAGTTTCCAATACTATGATTTCATCAATTTCCTGATCAGGAATATCTGTCCTTTGTTGAGGTTGATTTCCTGTATATTTTTTAACAAAGAAACATGGAAAATGGGATTTATGCGGCTGGTGCTAGGTCAATCCAATCTCTATGTTACTTCGTCGATTTTCTGAACCACATGATATAGTCCATAGAACTTAGGAGCCAGCTTCATTGAATCCCTTTGAAACAAGGAATTCTCTCTATACTTTCGAAGCTTTTGAAGTACCCAGTCCCCCACATCTACTGTCCTCTCAGATCTTCTCTTATCTACAAAGATCTTCATTCGTATTTGAGCTTCTTGCATATGCTTCTTTAACAATTGATGTACCTGGTCCCTTTGATGCATTACATTTGCTGCTGCGGGAATCAGGCTTTCCCTGAATGTCCCCATTGGCCCTGACAATGGCTTTACCCCATACAAGGCTCTATATGGTGTCATCTGTATACTTGTATGATGCGACGTATTATACCACCATTCCGCGGATGCTAGCCTACTACTCCATGGAACTGGTTTAATTCCGCGAAAATAACACAAGTAATTTTCTAGGACCTGGTTTAACTTTCCTCTGACCATGAGTTTGAGGATGGTATGCTGAGCTGAAGTTGAGCTTAACCCCCATCAAAGCCATCAATTCTTTCAAAAAATAACTTGTAAACCATATGTCCCAATCTGATATAATTGATTCTGGAATCCCATGCAATCGTCAAGCCTCATTGTGGAATATCTGAGCTATGTCAGGAGCAGAAATAGGGTGTGAAAGAGCTATAAAATGGTCGTACTTTGTAAGTCGATCAATCACAACTAATACTGTATTCTTTCCTTCAGATTTCGGAAGTTTCTCGACGAAGTCCATACTGATCTGCGTCCTGGGATGCGTTGGAATAGTAATGGATTGAAGCAAATATGGTGCTAAAAATTATTCTGCTTTATTTCTGTAACAAGCATCGCATTTTTTGATAAAATCCACTATCACTTCCTTCATGTTTTGCCAGTGAAACAAAGAAAGAACCCTTCGAACTATTGCAGATTGGCCGGAGTGTCCACCAATGGCTGATGCATGCGTTGCTTGCATTATGTCATTTCTGATCTAATTAGAAGCTCCCACATAGATTATGTTGTTTTTCTTCATGATTCATTTGGCATAAGTACACTCTGCTGAATTATTTGCATCATTTTCATCAAAAATGGCCGCAACAACTAACTCTTGACTAACCGGATCTCCTTCATAGCTGCTCTCGATTTGACTCATCCATGTAGGTATTATAGAAGTCACAGCTCTAATATCACAAGATACTCCTCCTTCCTTAAAATTCCCTTCTTCAGTAAACATATTTGCTAAACCTTCTGAAGATGAATCATCCTGAATGTCATACTGCAACTGATCAATCTGAACATCACCATGAGTCAAAACTGAACTAGATTGTTGAATTTGGCTGTTGTCTTTTTGGTGTGTAGTATCCGATCCAAAAGTGCATAATTATGATGATTGTTGCAAATTTAAATGAGTGCTTCTTTTGTTGCTATCTATCTCAGAATTGTTATGACAACATTTGACCATTCCAAATTCATTAGAAGAAGATTTATTCTCATAATGTACCAAAAATGATATAGCTCAGATTTACACCCTTGCTCAGTTTGAGATTTTATGATATCTACCTCTTGTTCTTCGTGACTAATGAGCACATGTGGTTTTCTTGAAAGGGCATCCGCAGCTCTGTTAGTACTGCTTGGTTTGTACTGTATCCCGAAACTCATCCCCAAGAGCTTTGTCACCCATTTATGCAATAAAGCTGGGTTAATTTTTTCTCGATCAAGTATTTCAGACTTCAGTGATTGGTTCGGATATTAAAATGGTTCCCCACAAGGTAATGTCTCCATTTATCGACTTCCATCACGACTGCTAATAGCTCTTTTTTGTACGTTGATAACCCCTTATTCCTTTGGCAAAATAACTTGCTTAGAAATGCAATTGGTCTGTGATGTTGCATCAAAACGGCGCCTATCCCTTCATCACATGCATCTGTTTCAATGATAAATAGCTTTTTGAAATTTAGTAATCTCAAAACTGGAGCAGAAGTCACAGTTTTCTTCAAGTGTTCAAAGGCCAATGTAGTTGATTCTCCCCACTTGAATAAGTCTTTTTTAATTTAACAACTGATGAAGAAGCTTGCATATAACACCATAATTAGCTATAAACTGCTGATAATAACCTGTTAAGCCCATAGACCTCTCAGTTGTTTCACAGTTTTAGGCACTGGCCAATTCAAAATACATCCAATCTTTGCTATCCATTTCAACTCCCATTTCTAATATTATGTGCCCCAAGTATTCAACCCGATTCTTCACAAACAAACACTTGTAAAATTTATCATAAAGCTTATGTTGTTGAAGAACTTTTAAAACTGACTTGGAATGATCGGTATGTTCCTCCAAAGTTTTACTGTAAGCAAGTATGTCATCAAAGAAAATTAGTACATATTTCCAGAGATAATCACAGAAAATCTAATTCCTTAAACTTTGAAACGTAGTTGGGAGTTGGTCAAACCGAAAGGCATCACAATGAATTCAAAATGTCCATGGTGAGTCTGAAATGCAGTTTTATTAATATCACTTTTTCTTACATGAATATGATGGTACCCAGCTCTCAAATTGAGTTTAGAAAAATATCTATCTCCATCTAACTCATCCAGAAGTTCATCGATTATTGGAGTCGGAAAGAAATCCTTTACAGTCAAATCATTTAACTTCCTATAATCTATACACATCCGCCATGTAGAATCTTTTTTCTTCACTAAAACCACCGGAGATGCAAAGGGGTTGTTGCTCAACTGAATCACCTTGTTGTCCAACATCTCTTTTACTCGATTCTCTATTTTAGCTTTGTGTGCATGAGGATACCTATAAGGTTTTATTTTAAACGGTCGTGAGTTAGGCTTCAAACAATTTGGTGATCAATTGCTCTTTGTGGAGGTAACTCTGTAGGAATAGAAAATATGTGTCAGAAATGAAATAGAACCAGCTTAATGTTTGTAGGAACTTTCAGTTCTCCAATGATTTTATCATTCTCCGTGTGAGTTTGCTTCTGGCCATGCTCAACCTCCTGTCGCATTAGCCCAGCTCCAGTACTCACAGAGTTAATTTCTTGATCCAATCTTGAAATATCATCTGTACTGATTAGTTTTGCATCAACATTTCTGTTACTACTCTGTGCCATGCATACTATTCCTGAAACATTCTTTGATTCCTTCATATTCCTTTCTGTTGATTTTGAAACATTTTCAGAAACTGAAAGGTAATCCCCACCTTCCCCTGGTTCAAACATATCTCCATCATCTTGCTTTATTTGAACCATGAACAACTTTATTTTCCTGGATTGTTTTTTCTTAATCTGCTTAATCATATTAATTTTCATCTGCTCAGTAGTTCCTTGTAGAATCCAATGGTATCCTTTGTTGTACACTGAAACATGTTGTTTGCCAAAATCAAAGGTGATAGGACTAACGCGCATAATCCAATCAACACCCAAAATAATGTCAACATCGCTTAATTCCATCATTTTCAGATCAAAAGTACACTCGCAACTTCCGATTTGCCAAACTACCTTTGGACTTAAACCAGTTCCATACACTTTGCTACCATCTGCAACAGTAATCATGAAAAGGCCAAGTTCTAATCATATCAAGATTCAAATACTCAGTTACAGCTGGATCAATGAAGCTATCTATTGATCCTGTATCTAATAAGATACTAACTTTCACCCCCCCTTATCACTCCATACATGGTTCAAGTGTTGATCCTAGAGTTCATATCACTGCTAATAGTTTTTAGTGATATCAACTCAGGTTCTTCGCTACCCATTCTCTCCTCATATTCATCTGGTTCTTCAATTAAAATCTCACTTGGAGCTAGTGAATCACAGCCAAGTATCTGATGGACCTATTTATATTTACACCGATGACCTGGGGTGAATTTTTCCCCACATTTAAAACACTAATTATGATCCCTCCTAAACTACAATTCTTGAGGTGAAATGCTCTGAAAATTTTCATATCCATCTCTCTTATCCCCAATATTACTTCTCCAATTTGTTTTTCCTGAAATCTGCTTATTATCACCCCCAACATTGGACCATTTAGGCCTCTCAGTTCCTGTTTTAATTTGATTTCCACCCTGGCCTATAGAAGCAACTCCTTTATGTCTCTTATTCTGCACCTCTATATTCATTTCTTGAAGACATGCTATCTCTATTGTATCATGCAATGTTTTTGGCTTAAAGAGTTTAATCATAGGCTTCAATTCCTCCCCAAGTCCACTAAACAAACTTGACATGAAATATTGCTTAAGGAGATAGGGATGTTCACAGATAACCTGTTTGAGAAGTTCCTCAAAGATCTCTTAATACTCACGAACTAATCCAGTCTGATATAACTTGTTAAATTCCTCCACCACATCTCGTCCCCCGACTTCTGAAAATCTTTTCAAAATTGCTTCGAAAACTCATCCCATATGGTTATTCTTCTGATGATTTTCTCGTTTTGGTACCACGATTCTGCTTTCCCTTCTACATAAATTTCGATTGCCTTAACTAGCTGCAGATGAAAGATTTGAAATTAATTGAAAATATTTCCACATTTTCTCAACCACTCTATCGGTTTTGCACCGTTAAATACACCCAGTTCAATCTTTGGTTGATTGTTTCCAGAACTAAGGCTAATTTTGTTTCTCCAATCCTCCCCTAAATTATTCATAATCTGAGGGTTGTTAATGATATGAACATTACCTCGATGTTTAAATCCTTGCATATTCGTCCGATTTTCCACCGTTGATTTACTCCGATTAGCACTCTGACTGGAGTCTTCTGCTTCCGGTTCCCTAGCCTTGCTTTACTGCAACTCTAAGATCATTGCTCTGATTTCTTGCATCATAATTCCTGTATTATTTGCATCCTCCTTGATTTCTTTGATTGAAATTTCCAATTCCCTTTGGTTCTTGAAGCTAAGCTCTAGATTTCGCAGTAACTCCTCAACTTCGTTGGCGAAATGAGTTTCCATGTCTTTCAAGTTGTTCTCCAAGGATTTAGAGCACATGTTCTCTGCCATTAATGTCGGGAATCATCCTGCTCCGATACCAATTGTCAGGTTCAAAATGAAAAGGGAAACTGTAATATTACTCAGAATAGAGGAAAGAAAGAAAGGTTGTTGAGCACAGCTTCAACTACATGACTCAAGATCAGAAATCTAGCTGATGAATTCTATGGTGTTCTAGATTTGTTTATATACTGCGGTACCTATCCTCTCATTCTAACTGAATTAACAACTCTCCTTCCATCTAATAACTGTTTATCCGTTATTCTGTTGCATAAACTCCAGCTCTGATCTCAGTCGATGGCTATTTGGAGCTGCTGCTAACTATTGTAGGTGAAAAGGCCAATCCATCTTTTGCAATTATGACAGCCACCTACATGTAACAAGTACCAGTTGAGATTGTTGCACTATGTGCAACTCGAGCCCAAATTTGCAATTCATCAACCTTTACATAAGACCATCCATATTCCAAGAAAAAATTATAACATTGGCACAATGGAAATGGGCGATGGATGAACTTGCAGCACGAAAAACTGGACCAGTGTCGCTGTAAATTGTTCAAGAACTTTGCAAACAAGTAAATAGTACAACAAGAAGAAACAAGTCAGCAACAACGACTATTGAAAGAAACTATATGCTCCTTACTTATCCAAGGCTGCTCTTCTAACATATCCAATATTGAACTAAGATTGCATTTTCATGCTTCCGAAATGTCAGAGAATATCTAGAAATGTAAATGAATCCAGTATATACTTTTCACAACCCGGCATGCTAGTCTTCCAGGCTAATAACTCTGCCAAAATGCAGCAGCCATGGATACATATGTGAAGGTGAAGAAGTTAAATGATGAATGGTTGCTATGTAGTGCATAGAACGTGAATGCGCATATTCAGAATAGTAACAGAGCTTGTGGCCAGTAGAGGCAGTCTAGTGTGCAATCTTCAAACTTCCCATACAAAAAACGAAGAACAACATGATGAGTAAGTTCCAGATGAAGAGTGAAAGAGAACTGAACAAAGTCCAACAAAAAATGGATCATATATTTGCCTTATGTCAAATGTCAACATACCACTTATTGGACATTCAGTCTGTACTTTTCAGTCCATGACAACCATCAGTACTCCGTTGTTTTACATTTTTGCTTCCCAAAGGTTGCATTGGTGCTTTGTACTTTTGTTGCTATACTTCTTGAAGAAATTTTGGTCACTTGGTATTAAGAAAGAGAAATAACCAACAAGTAAGATATCATAATAGTTGAGATACAAAAACTACTGAAGGGTTAGAGGCAATAAGCAAACGTAACACATGGTATGTGAGCAGTGCTTTTGTGTAGTACCCTGAGATTTAGGGGAAAAAGTATTGATCATATACATTGATTAAATCATGCAAAAATTAAATAATAAAATTGAACAAGCAATTAACGTATGAAAGAATAATAATTTTTTATTAATTATTCATGCATACAATGAACATGCTTAAATTACAAATATTCAAAGCATAAAACCATTTTTCAAGTGATTACAAAGTGATCGAATCACGAGTAAACTCGCTGCCCTTGAAGCGAGTGAGTCCAGTCATGAACATCGTTCCCTAGGATAAAACCATCGCAGGTAACAATTAAGATATAATAATTACCTGGGATTCACGCAAGGCCCGAAGGACTATCATCGACAGACCAACAGACAGAAACTTGAAGAGAGGAAAAGATGTGAGACTCAAGTTTAGACGAAATGAGGAACTTGAGAATGGTGTGAGTTTCACGACTGATTTAGAGGCTCTATTTATACTACTTTGAGAGACCCTATTTAAGGAAATCTGATATTCTGATTTTTTTGTAATTAGAGAAAAATATTCTCCAATCATCAACTCATCAAATCCGAGAACATTCCAAGAATACTCGAATAAAATCTACTCGAAATGGAAGAATTATCTGCACAATATTCTACACCGTATTAAACATAGTAAATCGCGTATTCATTTAAGACAAGATATCTCACAAAATATGGAAGTATTTTGTTCTTATCTCTTAAAAATTATGTACAAGAAATTCCATATATATTACACGGTTGGGCCTTCTAGAGACTTCCACGCGGTCCATACGCGTTTCAGACAATCAGAGAAAGTATATCTAGGCCAATTTTCGCCCATTTTTCTCTTTCAAGTGTGACATTTCGAACATCCATATCTCATTCACCTTTGATCCGTTTTGAGAGTCCAAATAGTTGATTTTATAGTACTCACTGAGGAAAACCCAAAAATGACACGGACCGATACTAAATCCATTCTAGTCCCACTCAAAATGAAACTTAAAAGCTGACAAAAGAAGTTGTCTAATGGAACTCCGTCATATATGATAAGACTTCCCGTTATACAGCATATTCTAAGCCTTTCTAATAGCATATTCACTATCGCAATGTATACATATGGCTGGTACATGCTTTGGCCCTCTAGGAATATCCTCTACGAATTGATGGAGTCATTCGGCCTCCTCACCTACCTTGTTTAAGCCAACAAACTCAGATTCCATCATGTATCAAGTAATAACCATTTGTCTAGAGGACTTCCACGAACTGCTCCTCCACCTAGTGTCAATACATACCCACTAGTGGATTTCAAATCCTTTATATCGTGTATCCAGTTAGCATCATTGTATCATTCAACTACAACTGGATAACTTGTATAATGTAGATCATAATCATGAGTAAGGCGTAGATATCTCAACACTCCAGTTATCGCCTTCAAATGAGTCATATTGGGGTTACTCGTTAATCTACCCAACCTAATTACAGTGTAGGCAATGTATGGTCTAGTACAGCTTATTAAGCACATAAGACTTCCAATGACTCTCGAGTACTCCACCTAATTAATAGCCTCCAATTTATTCGTTCTTAAATTTAAATTGGGATCTATTTTAGTCATCGCCACCTCTGAGTCATTCTTGTTGAATTTCTCAAGAATTTTGTCTACATAATGGGACTGGGTTAAGGTGATACCATCAGAGATTCAGATGATCTGTATCCCTAAGATCACATCCTCCAGTCCTATATCCTTCATGGCAAAAAGAGAATTCAACATGTCCTTGGTAGATTTGATCATATTTTCATTACTACCCACAATGAGCAAGTCATCTATGTATAAACATAGAAATACATATCCAGTTTCCGTGTCTTTCACGTAGACGCACTCATCACACTCATTGATTTTGAAACCATTAGCAAGAACGACTTGGTAAAATTCCCATGTCATTGCTTTGGTGCTTTTTTGAGACCCTACAGTGATTTCACCAACTTACAGACTTTTCCTCCTTGACCAGGAGCATTAAACCCCTTAGGTTGCTCCATGTAGATTTCTTCCTCTAAATCTCCATTCAAGAAGGAACTTTTCAAATTCATTTGATGAATTTCAAGCTTACGCAATGCGGTGATAACAAGTATCATTCTAATGGAGTTTATTCTCGTGACGGGAGAATAAGTATTAAAGTAGTCAAGACCTTTATTTTGATATATCCTTTGATTAAAAGTCTCGCTTTTATACTTATCAATCGAGCCATCGACTCTTATCTTCCTCTTGAAAAACCATTTTTAGCTTAGTGGTTTACACCTCAGAGGTAAGTTCACTAGCTCCCAAGTATGATAATGTAGAATCGAGTCAATTTCGCTCTTAATCGTTTCTCTCCACATAGGCCCCTTAGATGAATTCACAGCCTCTCTATAGCTTTGGGGCTTGCTTTCAATCATAAACGTTAGATAATCAAGACCAAATGATATTTCGATCCTAATATGTTTACTTCGTCTAGGTTCATCCATTTCCTCCTCTTGATCCTCGAGATTGTTACGAATTACTTCGCCTTCGTCTGACGACTCAAAGGTCCGTTTTAACAATTCTGCCCTTTCCATGGAAGGGAACACATTCTCAAAGAAATTTTCATTTCTTGATTCCATGATTGTGTTCATATGAATCTCAGGATGATGAGATGCATGTGCAAGGAAGCGATAAGCACTACTCTCATGTGCTTATCCTATAAAGATACAGTCAACCGTTTTAGGTCCGATCTTTATCTTCTTTGGGGGTGGGATCAACACCTTAGCAAGGCACCCCTACATTCCCAAGTATGTAAAGGACAGCTTTGTGCCTTTGCACAACTCATGGGGAGTTGCTTTTTCATCCTTACAAGGTACCTTATTTAAAAGATAGTTGGTCGTCAAAATAGCCTCCCTTCACATGCTTTGTGGCAACCCAAAACTTATCAACATCACATTCATAATCTCCTTAAGAATGCGATTTTTACATCCAGCCACACTATTTGATTGAGGTGAGTAGGGGGCAGTGACCTCGAGAATAATGCCATGTTTAGAACAGTCGTCCCTAAATTCCTCTACATATTCACCTCCACGGTCACTTCGAATCACCTTGATCTTCTTATCAAGTTGATTTTCAACTTCCGTTTTGT
>JAULKM010000010.1:8692388-8729787 GCA_032355605.1 Rubia tinctorum
TTTGTGGTGAGAAGCCGAAGCAGTGGGATTTGGCTTTGCCTCAGGTCGAATTTGCTTATAACAGTGCAGTGCATTCAACTACGGGAAAATCTCCATTTTCTCTTACTTATCTACTGTTCCGAAGCATGTGGTGGATTTGGTCGAGTTGCCGAATGTTCTTGGAGCTAGCAAGTTGACAAAATTTTTGGCTAAGGAGATTGTGGAGACCAAGGAATTTGTTAAGGCTGGTTTGGAGGCTACTAGGAAGAAGAATAAGGAGGTTGCTGATATGCTTAAGAGGTCAGGGTTTTCAAGGAAGGAGATGACGTCATGGTATTCTTGGTCAAGGAGCGATTCCCTGTTGGTACGTACAGTAAGCTCAAACCACGTAAGTATGGTCCGTTTAAGGTGTTGCGAATAAATTAATGATAATGCTTATATTGTGGCTCTTCCAGATACTATGAGTATTTCCAACACTTTTAACGTGTCTGATATATACGAGTACCATGAGGATGAGGTTCTCTATACTGAAATGAACTCGAGGTTGAGTTTTTCGGAGGTGGAGGAGACTGATGCAGGGCGAAATAGCGGTGAAGATTGAAGAAGCGATGGATCGCCGTAGAGGTTCGATACGGTTTTAAACGTAACTTTTGCGTTCGGATTCAGAATCAGGCGAGACCAGATGCGTTGGAACCATATCGACGAGTAGATCAAAGTTGCCACCTATCTAAAATTTGGGTTCCGTTTCGCCATTTGAGGTTGTTTAAAGCCTCAAAACGGTAATTTACTGTTTTTGAGTGTTTTCCAATTTTCTTTTTATTCCGGAATTAATTTAGAATTTCCTTTTTTATTATTTCAGGATTTCATTTTAGTATTTTACATATTTCTTGTACTGTTCGAATATTTTATCTTTCATAATACTGTTTTTTTGCGAGATTATTTTCTCTCTGGTGAATTTCTGAACCAAAACCTAAGGTTTGTACTTGCAAACCTTAATTGTTCTTCAACATTCGTGCTTACAGATCTCTATGATATTCTGACTGCGTTAAATACAGTACAAATTTCACCCATCAAAGTTATTCATGTGATGTAATTTTGCGTAGTTCAATTAGTTTGTAACGTATATTGCACCGTTCAACCGTTCCCACAACTTTCATACCAAACCCAAACTAATTTCAATACAGAGAAAGAAAAGGAAGAAAGACTAATTCATTCGTTCATATATTAAAAGCCGATGGCATACACACTATCTAGACATCATGATGATCAGGTGATCATCGAATAAAACTAAGAATTCAAGTACCAAAATTCCATGTACATGCGAATTATAAAATTATAAATTCTACACACATGATTACTTCGCCGGAGCCCCGTACAAATAACTGGGCAGAGGACTGGCTCGAGGCGACTTCATGGGGAACTCCGGCAGCTGGTTCCCGTCTATATCATAGTAAATCACGCCGGAGAAATCCGGTGGCTGGCACTTGTCGCCGAGGAGGATGCCCTTCTGCCACAACCCGCCGTCAATCTCCCCGCCGTCGTCATCACCGTCACTGCGTTCCATTTTCTTCTTGTGCTTGAAGATGATTACCTTGTTGCTAAGGGTCATGAGCAGGTGCTTCGGCCCCCTTGCCTTGGCCGGGGCCGATTTCGGCGGTTTCTTGGCGGAAGAAGACCTTTTGATCAGCTTCGAACAAAAGGAGCTTATGGAATGGATCAAGCTGAGTCCCGGACCGCCGCTGATGGTATTGGTGGTTCTGGTGGTGAAGGCGGGGCTGCACGGCGGCGTTAGGCGTCCCATTTGGCTTGTAATTTCTCCTGTTTTGAAGTAAAAGTTGGGAGTATATATAGAGACGTAGGGGTCCGGGGAAAAGGACGCGACCGTTTTGTTATATCTGACTTTTTTCCAATTACGTTAGATTTTGGATTTTCTTTTTTAATTTGGAAATTAGTTGCAGAGATTTGTGTTTCTTTTAGGTTTGATTCCACATTTCAACCAATTTATGAATTGATACTCAGATTCTTTAGAAAATATATACACTGATGAATAAGGTTAACTATCTGGTTTGTTACTTCATATGATGCCATGATGGACAACGAAATCCGAAATTTAAAATTCTTGTAGCAATAAATCAACAGCATATACTTTTATAACACTTGCCTGTAGTTTATTAACTAGCATATTAAGAGAATTTGATACCGTTCTTATCTTTTTTTCAGGTAATTGATCAGAATTGTTTGAAGGCAGCCATTAATTCTACTGATTTGCTATCTAAATAATTAAACATACATATTCTATCAATATACTCCCTTCATTCTAGCAAATAACAAAAGTCTCTTTTTCGTTTGTCCTAACAAAAATGAAATGAATTAAAAATTATCCATACTGAGAAAGATATGTTAAATTTCAAAAATATTTTTTTTAAGCTTAACAAATTTTAAATTATGGGTCCGCTACTATCTTAAAATATTCCTGCTTTTCTAGGCTTTGGCCATGTTTCTAAAAGTTATTTGGATTTCAGTTCAGTTTAAATTAGATCAGACAGTATAATTTTATTTATTTCAATTCAGTTCAGTATATTTATATTTATTTCAATTAAGTAACTATTATCAATAAATAAAACTAAAATATTAAGATAATTATTAAAATTGAAAAATAAAATATTACAAGTCCATAATTAAAATAAGAACAAAATAAAAATATGTTTCAAATGAGAATTTTCATTTTTGATATGAAAGTTCATGTTATTAAAAGTTAATCTGCATTTCAGTTCATTTAAGTTCAGTTCAATTCAGTTCATTTAACTTCAGATCGGTTTAATTCAAATCAATTCAACATGAATTTTTATAATGAAATTTAGCTTAATTCATTCATATTGTTACTATTTTTAATACACATATTTTAAATTTAGTCCAGATCAATGTAGTTCAGTTCAGTTCATATCAGTTGAGCTCAAAGCAATTCCATTTATATCAGTTCTTTTGATAAATGTTTGTCTTTTATGATTTAGATTTTTGGTATTTTAATCATGCATAACAAGAAATAAAAAATTAAAATATGGTAAATAAATTTTATTTTGGTTAACAAATATTTATAGAACTAAAATTCAGTTTTTCAGTTCAGTAGATTTCAGTTCAGTTCAAAATATTTATATTCATTTCATTTCAGTTCAGTTCAGTTTAATATACTAATATTATTTCAGTTTAGTTCACTTCAAATTAGATCAAATCAACTTCAAAAAACAGGGTCTTACTCACTTTTACATCGACTTGCATAAAAAGTGAGTTAAAAGAAATTCCGTTATTTTTCTGGGAAGTGAGTATTTGTTTCTGAAGAAGAAATATAAAAGTATCTGACATGCAATTGTACTACCTACGTTCAATTAGATGTGGCACCATAACTTTAGGTGTTTGGATTTAGGTTAATGAAATTAGTGGATGAAATTGAATTTAGAAAGAAAAAAGTAGAATGAGTGGATGAAATTGAAGGAATCTTGTCATAAATGAAAATTGTGTCAAATCCACAAAAACAATCAAAAATAGAAAGTGTGTCACATCCAACGAAACAGAAGGAGTACATATGCAGATCTGAAGGTAAAGCATAGTGAGAAATACATTGGTACATCACATATGAACTAAGAAAGAGTCAAAATGAAAAATAAACAATAGATTTTTTTTAAAAAAATAAAATGAAATGATAACATAGAAGAATGAAGGATATGTAAGAGGCATGATAAGGGTCGAGCCAAAACTCCCCACTTGGTCTAAAGGCCATGTTGTTGCAACCCACTTGGACAAAAAAAACCTACCACTATATTTTGTTGGGTCGATTGCCATGTTTGGTGGGACCTTGTCACCATCAACGTCCAATGTGTCGCAGACAACTGCTTACTGCCAGGAGTTACCACACCAGCCACGTTGCTAGGAACAACGACTTGGCCTGTGTACCGGGTGGAAACGGAAGTAGCAACCAATTCAAAATTAGTCGTTGCCAAACAAGGGTACCCCAGTTCAGATGAGTGAATTTCTATGATTTCCTCAAGTCTCAACATATCCCCCTTCATGTGTTGGTATCAGAGGTCAACCAAACCAAGAAAAACAGCATTCGACCATCATAGAATTTGGACGAAAACATCACCAGCCACCCGACAGATTCTTTTACAGCAATGGATCCAAACCAACAATATCCCATGTAGGTGGGTGTACAAGTTCACCCACGGTCACATCCACTGAGGTTAATATACCAGTAAGCTTCAGTGTCGCTGCAATGGGTGGTACTATAGCAATACCCAACGCATGAGCCCATCGGTGTGATGTTTTTCTCAAACCCAATGGCACCATCAACACCACCAAGACTTGTGCATGCAACTAAGGTGGAGTTCATCCATCACAATAGATTCTTTAGGAATAAGGTAAAGCCGATCAGTGGATCATCCCTCAATCGTATCCCCCATGGCCAACGCCCCTGCTACAATATTTAGAGCCACATCCCTACGCAAGAATGATGTCACAAATTTTGATAAGGGCTACATAATTCCATATGTTGCATTCATTGGAACTCAGGTATCAGTAAGTGCAGTTCATACCTATTAAAAAACCCATGAATACTTGTTCCAGAATCCTAAAAATTTGTTGAAGATACAAAGCTCAATGTTATTGACTAGGAGCTTGTGTATGATCAGGAAGGCTGAACAAGAAGTTTTTTCACCATTCACATCAGAAACACCATGCACTACAAGAAAAATAACTTATTACTTCGCCCCTTTGACCTTGATTTTTTTGGCTTTAGTCAAACAACCGAAGTAAAAAGTTTTTTTGCCTCGGTTATTTTTATTTTTGAATTAAATAATTTTTTGACCCCAATTAAAAAATAACCGAGGTAAATAATATGTTTTTACTTCAGTTACTATATTAGCCGAAGAAAAGGGTTTAAAATGAAGTAAATAATGTTATCGAATAATGTATGATGTTGCATACGTTGTTTAAAAAGGACTGTCAAAATTGAATTATATGTCATTTTCACCGACATGTGATGCGATGGATGACCAACGTCGCAGTTATGTAATTGATAGAACTTTTAGAGGTTAAAGTTGAAATAGATTGACTTTGAAAAAAGGGGAAGTATTACTTAAAATTTTAAAAAGGTGAGTTTTGTTATGTTACGATTAAAATGGTGGAATAAGAGAGAAACCCACAACAATAAACAAGTAAAGAATTTGAGGGTGGTAGAAAAGAAGGGAAAAAGAAAGATAAGGTCGTACACATTTCCCCGTTTTGGGGTCTGATCTGCACCTAAAAGCATATTTAACCAATGCATTTAGCACATTATTAGTATTTTTTGGTTGGTTAATTTCTAGGTTTAGTCAGGTTTACGTTACAAGGGGTTTAGATATCCATTGTTGGTTTTCTTATCTAAGTCCTTAGTTGTGTAGACTTATTAGAACTAATGGACACTATGTCCTTACGAGCATCTACATCTTGTTTTGTGAGCTTACTTGTTAGATTGCTCGTAAGAACTTCGACTTATATTGTAGAAGGCCATTCACAAGTATGACAGTAGATATAAGAAGGTCATCTGCAAGGATGGTAGTAGAAAAAAAGGCCACAAGTTAAAACATGGTAGTAGATAGAATCGTGCCAAGAGGAGAAATGAGTTAAAGCTCAAACAAGTGAAGAATGGCACAGTCGTGTTGAACTGCACGGGTCTTGCTAGCCAAATTGGATGGTGCCAAAGGATTAAGGCACGAATTACAGGGAACTGCACGACATTTTCCATTCAATGATCTCGTGCGGTTATATATGCAGCAAGGGCGTGCCATATTGCACGACCCGTGCCCCTTAAAGTTAAAAATCCTAAGACCATCTCACGTCTCATGAAGATTTGAACGGCACGTGCGTGCATGGCAGCCTGCTAGGCTCGTGCGTGACAGCGGCCCCCATGGTTTAGCACAGATGTTGCCGCTCAGAAGGTAAAATTAAGCTTCCTTCCTACGACCTAGAGAAATCACACAGTCCGTGCCGTTAAAATGCTCATAAGACATTCCCTACCGGCGGCCCGCAAGGAAATGCACAACAGTGCACTCAGAAGATCGAAGGACTCACGCCCAGCCGGTACCTTGGGCCCTATTGTAAGGCCAGTGTGTGGTGACCAGCTAGGGTTTAGTTGCCTTTTTTGGGCCTTTATTAAGCCCAATTCCTATCTATTATATAGGGACCAATGTCTACTAGGGTTTAAGTTTGGCATTAGTTTTTGTTCATTCTCCTAGTTTTCCTAAGAGTAGGTAGAGAGAGAAATGGGTTAACCCTTCTCTCTTAGTTCAATTCTTCTAGATTTTCCCAAGGGCATGGAATCCAATGGATCAATTGGGTTCAATGGTTAGGGAGTAGTGATTTAACTTGGGGATTTAAATTTGTATTCATGACTTGGTAATTATTTTGTGAGATTCTATGATCTTCCTATCCTTTAATCCTTATGAATATTATGTTGACTTGTGCCTTAGATTCTTGGTTAAAGCATGATTGATATACTATGTTGGCATAAACCTTAGTCTACTTTCATATATGGTCCACTATTGTTGTTCCCTTGGGAGTGTTGCTAGGATAATAGGGGGAGTGAGAAGTCTGCAACTGTGTGGGTGTATGCATGTAGGTCGTGAGCACCGCTCTGATGACCGTACACTAGTTTGAACTGGCCAGAGCCTGATAGGAGAGGATAAAATAGCCAGTAGAAACTAGGGTTGGCATAGCAACCCTAGAGTCATCATGAGGTGCCAATCCCTTTGCCTCTGTAGGCCTAAGGAAAAACATTCATAATGGAGTATTCGGGATGTAATTATTTACAGGAGAGAGTAGATATGCATAACAGGCGTGGCCATTGTTGCACTTCCCTAATTACGAAGGCGGTGCAGATAGAAGAAAATGAGAGAACCTTTGTGTGATAGACAAGGGGAAGTGTTAACTATTGATCACACTATGTGACATAAGTATTATGATAGGTTTATACGTCTTGTATTTGATTGAATCTAGATCGAAATATAATACTGGTTATGTAACACAAATATCCCCAAGTGCTAGTTTTATATAGTTTACTCTCTTGTTCTCACATGCTTTTAGTTGATAGACAAAATTCCCCAAGACCTTGTTTTGCAACATTGACTATTCCTGACAAGTGATCGGATTGACAACCCGATTGCAGCTTTGCGTAGTTAACCTTTAAATTCCTAGCATTTCTTTGGACAACCCCGGATTTTCCACTATCTACCCTTTGTTAGTTTAGTATGAGTACATGAGAAACAATATAAATATTTATCTTTGATTCCAAGCGCTCAGTGGGTTAATTCTCCCAAAAAGGTCAACCCCGTGGAGTGCGGATCACGGCCTCTCTCTCTCCTCCTAATATCCCATCATCACTATTAATTTAGGGAAATGTAAAAGGATAATTAGACACTATAGTATCACCCACCACCCCTTTAAAATCCTCCACACTCTACTCCACTTCACTCATACCAAACCACTTCCTTCACACAATCACACAGTAAGTTCCCATGCCTTTTCTGTTTGATTGATGTTTTGGATTTCTTCTACCTCAGTTAAATTTTATAGGTTATAGTTGTTTGAAAATGATTGATGTCAGTATAGAAAAGTATTTATTCAATGGTTTTAAAAATAATTTTAGAAAATGGTGTTGAATGCATGGTACGGTTAAAAATGGTTTTTTAATCACTCACATATCAAATGTACATACAGTCAATTATATATATTTTCAAATAAGGTAGTTGAATGATAGAAAAACAGTAGTCATGAAAATATTCTTACAATTAGTACATAACTTGGGTAGGAATTGTTTTAGTTCCAACAGAATGGAAATTGCAATCAACTCAATCAACTCGCATTATAATGGCCTTGAAGACAATCCCCTCCCACCTTCTACGACCTAGAAGAGCATAGTGTCCCCAATGCGTAGGCAGTTTCTGGAAAGGAACTCATCAAAACCCTTTAAGAACAGTGCTTTGATCTTCCCACCCCGAGTAGTTCATGTGCCACTCGCTCCCATAGTACCTCAGCACAACAGGGGTCTTGTCTGATTTGTACCTAAAAGCGTGTGTTAACCAATGCATTTAGCACATTTATTAGTATGTTTTGGTTGGTTGATTGCTAGGTTTAGGCAGGTTCACATTACAAGGGGTTTAGATAGTCATTGTTGGTTTTCTTTTCTAAATCCTTAGTTTTGTAGACTTATTATACCTAATGGATGTTATGTCCTTATGTGCTATCTAGATCCTATTTTGGGAGCTTCCTTGTAGATTGCTCAAAAGCACTTTGGAGTAGTTTAGTGAAGGTCATTCATGAGAATGGTAGTATATTGTAGAAGGCTATTGACAATATGGTAGAAGACTAAAAACCACTAAAAATGTGGTAGAAGATATATGGGTCAAAGAAAAAAACAAAGAAGAGGGGTGAATCGTAATCCGAGAGTTGCACAAATTTCTGGGAATGATCCAAGAAGAATCATCCTTTATGGGTGGCACCGTTGGATTTTTCTTCTTGATCACTATAAAATCAACTACAAGAACTCTAAAATTGGATCAGCTGTTCATCCTTAACGGTGTAAATAAATTGAAGGAAAAGACAAGTTTAGGAAGATTCAAAGCTGGCACAACCCGTATAGCTTAAACGACCCGTGCCAGAGCATCTCAGCATGACCCATTTAGCTTACACGACTCGTGCTATGCTTACACGACTCACTTAGCTTACAGGGATCGTGACAAGAAGCCCCGGAACGGGGTATGTTCTTTTTCACGACCCGTGCACCAAGATGTTGAAGATCCAAACTTCCAGCCCGCCCCCAACTTTTTGCATGGTTGCGCCATCGGAAGGTTGAGAAATCAGCTCCAACCCATAGATCGCACGAATTTGTATGAGCTGCACCGCTCAGAAGATCAAAACATACTCTCAGCTGGAGGCCCGCAGGGATGTGCACGACCACGCCGCTCAGAAGACTGAGAGGCCACTTTCAGCCGGTGGCATGTGCACTATTGCACGCCTCGTACCGATGTGGCCCTAGTAGGGCATGACCCGTGTCGATGTGTCAGTGTAGGGGTACGACCGGTGCCAATGTGGCACTAGTGGGGACCTAGGGTTTCACTAGTTGAAGCCTTAGGGTTTCTTCCAAACTTGGGCTTTTAGAGGCCCATTTATCTTCTCCTATAGAAGGAGTCTTTAGTCTCCTAGGGTTTAACAATTTGGCATAATGTAGATCTTATTTTCTTGGTAGGTAGAAGGAAGAGGAGAATTCTCTCTCTCTAGAGTTCTTCTCTTTTCCTTCTCTCTTCTTTTCTTTATCTTTGTTCTTAAATCCATTACATTTAATATAATGAATGTAATGGATTTTTTTTGCAATAGAGTAGTGATTTAACTTGGGGATTTATATTTGTATTCATGACTTGGTAGTTATTTTGAGAGATTCTTAGATCTTCCTATCCTTTAATGCTAATGATTATTATGTTGACTTGTGATTTACATTTTTGTTAATTTCATGATTGATACACTATGTTGTCATACACCTTAGTCTACTTTCATGTTGGCACAATTATTGGTATCCCCTTGGAAAGTGCCACTAGAGTAATAGGGGGAGCGAGGGTCTGTTTACCATGTGAGTGTATGCATGTGGGCCGCGAGTCACTGTTCCAATGATCGGATGCTAGTGAGCTAGACTGGAGTCTAATAGGTTACATATAAATATAGTGTAGGAGCAACTAGGGTTGGCGTAATTCGACTCTAGTCATTTCAACCCTAGAGTCAAGCATAAGGTGTCAATCTCTTTGCCTCTGTAGGCCTATGGAGAAGTATTTTTAGTGGAATACACGGGACGTAATTTTCTACGGGGAATGAATAGAACTGCACTGCAGTGGGGCCATTGTTACAATTCCCCAATTCGGAGGCGGTATCAATGGAAGAAAATGAGAGCGTCCTTATGTTACAGATAAGGGGAAGTGTTGACCACCCATCACACTATGTGACATAAGATTTAGGATAGGTTTATACGTCTTATATTTGATTGAATCTAGGATCGAAATATGCTACTGGTCATGTAATGCAAAATCCCCAAGTGCTAGTTGTATAAAATTTATCCTCTTGTCCTTGCATGATTGTAGTTGTTAGATAACGCCCCCTCCACCCAAAAAAACTTGTTTTGTGACATTAGCTATTCCTGACACGTGATCAGATTGACGACCCGATTGCAGCTTTGCATAGTTAACCTTTAAAGTCTTAGCATCTCTGTGGACGATTCCAGATTTACCCCAATCTACATTTTGGTAAGTTAGTAGTAAGAACGAAAAAAACTATATAAATCTTATATTTGGTCCCTACCGCTGCGCAGGTTAAAATTCCTTCTCCCAAAAGATTGACAGTTTTTTACGATCCCGCGGAGTACAAATCATTGTCATTCGGAAAAAGTGGTGCAATTTCCCCCGGGATGTACTAAGTCACAAAAATATATATTGATTAGAAATATGTATACATATATCTTAGAAATTAACAACAAATAATATTAATTTAAAATGCCTTAGCAAAGTTGTTTTTTTCCCGAAGTTCTGCTGCTTTAGAGTGCATTGGAAATGTGGGCTATCAGCAACCATTGTATGTTTTTCAAGGTCGAACACAAGAGGCTCTGGGTTGCTCCATTGAGCGGGGAACTGTATGAACACAAAAAATATTAATTGTGATAAAGTGTGATGGATTAGTATATATATAGTATGGTAAAAGAATTGGAAAAGGGGACGAATTGACGATCATTTTCCAACCATTAGTCATGAATCAAAACTGAAAATGTAAAGTGCAAACTAGCCTCGGAAATGCAAGGTGCGACGTCGGTCATGTGTCGCAGGTGCATGTCAGTCCAAAGCAGTGTCATTCTTTGCATGTACCAAGGACGTCGCTCTATAATCAACATAATTGAACACTTGACCAATGTAGAAAAGAGGAGTAAACTTAAATGCCTATGCGACATCGGTAACAAATCGGTTTTACCGGTGGTCGGACTGACTTAGGTGTGACTTCTCATATAGCAGAACATATTAATGAAAATAAGAATGTACGAAGTCACACACAGTTTGCATCGACCGATGTATAATCAATAGGGTACTGACGTTGCATGCATCAGAGGCAACTTCGGGAAAAAATACAGTAACCCAAAAAATGATGCTTTAACAACTGATCATTAAACAAAAACATCCGAAACATTCCAAAATATAGTACCTAGGTTTAAATTCTAAAAAAAAATCTCTAAAAAACTAGAATCCCAAAAAACACAATACATTCACTGACTATAGATCGAACAATGTAAAGTAACAATTACAAAAATGTAGTCCCTCCGTCCCGGCTATTTTTGCGGAGAGAGAAAGATGAAGTATTTTTAAGATTCCTTATTTAATGTTTTATTGCCCATGGGTGGGGTACCTTGATTTTATTTTTCTTTTCCATTTAATTTCAGCATAAAAATGAATTTAAAATGGAAAAATGGAAATAAAGTGAAGAGTATGAAAATAGATGGGACGTCCCAAAGAGGAAAGAGTGAGAAAATAGCTGGGATGGAGGGAGTAGGTGTTAGAAGAGTAGAAAACCCATAACTTTGATAAGAGATAAGCGAAGAGAGGGTGGGAGATTGTTGGAATTCGCGGAAACTTGGGAACATAAGCTTGAACTGATTGTAAGAGACCTCATATTTATAGCTGTTTCGGAACAATGCCATTTTGGACCCTTATGATGTCCGTCTCGCATGCAACGACGTCGCACCTATGTTGGTTTAGGCATAAAAAATCATCATTTAAAGGGGACACTAATAACAACATCTAAGCCAATCGTTGAGGTGGAAAAGAATACGAAACCCCTTATCACCCAGGCACGGGTTACTAAGGAGTCACCGCATTTTGTGAGGGTCTTATATGATTTCATGGTCAAACACCAAAGGAACTCAACTTACTTATTCTCGGGTAATGAATGTGTATTCTATCAGAAGCGAGAAATCATCACATCATGGACTGACTTTTAAGATCTATGGAGGTGTGACCAAGTGAACTAGACGATAATATCCCCATACTTATTGTAAGTAGCTCATCATTTCACTTTGTGCAAGTTATTAATAATTCGTGATCATTTTTTTCTAATTGATGACACCCAATTCCATTTTGTAAAGCTAATCCATCAATACATTATTATTTTTACATTTTTCTCCAATGATGTAGGGACCATTGAAGATTAGTATTTATCATCCCCGACAAGAAGCGCGTTTACTGGAAGGATCCTCTTCACTACCAACCGTCAGATGCATTCGTTAAAATATTGGGTGACTCAATCGAAGGTCGGGAGAATGATGGTGATGAGGGATTGGACCTAATATAAATCTGGTGTGATTGTCTTTCATGTCGCGAAATTCTATTTAGTCATCAGTTATTGTAATTATATGTTAATAATCTAAATTGTATTTATTAGTACAAGAAACAAGCAAATACATGGGAATGCGGCTATTATGTAATGCTATAAGGAGCGGAATGTGTCACACATGTGCGTGAGGATTAACTTAGAGATCGGCGAAGTTAGTTTTTAAGATAAATATTTCGAGAATGTTTTTAACCAATGTAACTTATCGTCCCAATTCTTATTTGGTAACTTTTGTTGTTTCACGGATTTTTCTGAAAGTTGTCAAGCCTTATTCACAAGATGACATCAACAATACTAGAAATTACTTGGTTGGGCATCTCGTGTACTCCCGCTCCTATTCAATTGGGAATCCCAATGTGGTAATATGAGAGACTAGTATTTGATGACAATGTTGTGCTGAATGTATTTTTGATGGCTTCTATTCCTATCTATAGATTGTTGCTTTGTTAGCATAGTCTATAGATTTTTTATATCTAGTTTCATCATCTCTTGTATTTTGTACAATTTGGATTTGTTTGAACCGGATTTTGAATAGCCGGTATATAATGAAATTGGCAAATTTTATCATCTTGTCCGGTCGGAGTTCCGATGGAGGAATTAGAATCCGTCCATATATAAATATTACACATAGATCCGATTTCATGTTCCTCCATCGGGACATGAAGAGCAGAAATAGTTCTGGACTCAGAACTGTTTCGCCAAAAATCGCATCCCCTACGTCAATATACCAGTGCGATTCCAGAGTTGATCCACAATGGAGGAACACGTCTTAAAGCCCAGACGACGTTCCGAGTTCGTAAAAGCATTTCAGCTGCTGCTGTTTGACCCATAGTTACACACTAAGAACTCAAAAATCAGTTCTTTAATCGAAACCGTAAATGTTATACGACGGTCAAATAATCAGTTCCACACTCAAAACTTCTCCTAAAGTATGACTGTGGGAGTAAACGTTCCGAGCTCGAAACTAATCAAAGGCGGTTCCAGAAAAGGATCAAAAGTGGTTGATCCTAAAATCGCCTTTGATCGCATAGGATCAAAAACACGGCCATAGTGACTTCTCTGGTACGAAGGAACTGCCTTTAATAGGCCTGGTTTCCACTAGTGATGGCCGACGTCGCACGTTTATATGAGCCTAACAATTTCAGCCTGTCAGCATAACAAATGAGCCCGCCAATGATGAAAACAAATAATAGTCACTTTCACACCATTAAATAGTACATTACTGCAACAACATTATTTTGGTAGTGTATTTGATATCCCCCCACCTAGGGAAATAGTCGGTCAACAGTTCAAATTTATCAAATACTCGGGAGTTATACGCATTGTTAGAGGCGAGATATAGCCACCACTCTCATACACATATATAATTAGACAGATACAACTTCTTTTGAATGACACGGGAGTAGAACTGTCATTTTGGATACCCCGGAATGGGAACATTCTTGCTCATTTGTTTGCTAGTTTTTCAAAATCGACCGAATCACTTAGCATTTTATGAGATTCACCCTCAAACTTCCTCTCATCAGATGATTCTGGATGTTTCAGTAACATGAATGAAATTCTTAATCTGAAATTTTAAGAAAGAAAGATTCATAATAAAATTAAGCGGAAATAATGAAAAGATAATATTGATGAATGAAAGATAAGTACTCCCTCTGTCCCATTTCAATTTACGCACTTTGACATTTCATAGTTGAGTTGGAAAATATTTGATACTTGATATCTACTATTAAGGATAATTAAAATTTGTGAAAAGTTGATAATTTTGAAAATACATGTTATAATGAATCCAAAAAGGTATCACACGATTGTATTGATACTTGTATACTAAATCAATTTTATGGTCAAAGTTAATAAATTTTGACTTAATTATTTGTTAAATTGCAGGTTGAAATGAAATGAAAACATTATCGATTTTTTAAAAAAATATGTGAAAAAACTTGTTTAAAAAGTGAAAGTCGTCAAATAGGAGCCGACTGAATAATACAAATCTCCATTTTTATTTCTTGCTTATGAAACTAATTTTTTACACCTGTGACATTTAATAAATAGGATTCCTTATAAAGAGATACTGATGGAATATAATTTAGTTCAAGAAGAAGAGGGGAAACAAAAAAAAAACAAAACAAAAAACTATATGTTCCCCTCTCTCTATCCACATCTTCTTTCTTCTCTCTCTAAAATGAATTTTACTTCTTTTCTTTCTTTTTCTTTTCTCCATTTTCTTATCATGTAAATTTGGGAAACTACTATTTAATTTTGTTGATATTCACTGAATGTTTATGCTTTTAAATAAGTGTGGAATCTGTCTTCAGTCATTAGTTTTTTTTCGACCTGTTCGATTTTTTATTGTTCATAATGATCATTCGATTTAGTTGTTCGTGTCGATCTATTGTTTTCAGTTTGGTTGAACAAATCGTGTAGTTGTGGTTGTTTTTTAGTTTTGTTTCCAGGGTTTCATTTGTTTGATGGGTCGATTTATATTTTTCAAATGGTTTGATGTTTGAACAATATAGATCGTAATAAGATCAAGTGATGTTGCAGTTTTAGAAGATTATTGTTTGACATTGTGATATTGATGTGTGATATGTTTCTTTTTGCCAAACGGTCATGATTTTCGCGGGATGCGAGTTAATATTCTTGAGAGCGATGTTACATTTTTTTTATTGAATTTCTAATCTTAATTGATTAGTATTGATGATCAGTTTGTATGACGTGTAATTTACTAATTTATATATCAATGCAATATGCTGCTTATTTCTAGAAACTAGTTAGATTAGATGTCAATTCCACTATTATAGTCGTTGTCGAACGTTTTCCAACATCTTTAAATTATTAATTTTGTAAAAAAAAATTAATATGAGAACTGTAGCAAAATGTCAAGTGTCAACTCTGTAATAGGACTTCAACCACTTCCCCAAATCAGATTATAATAATGAGACTATTAACGTTATACTCCATCTCTAGTATTAAACTGCACACTTTGTCTTTTGACAGTTTACTAAAAAAATGTTCAATCATTAATATCGTTAACTATGTATAATTATTTTATTTTTAAATCAGTATTATGAAAATACACATTAAGACGAATGTAACACTATATCACATGATACTATCATTACTTATATATCAATATAATTTTATAGTAATCAATTTTAAATAAATAAATAATATAAGTAAAGTTTAAATTGGAACGGAATAATAATAATGTGAGATTGACTGAATTATGTATTGTTACAGTATAAGATTAAATAAGGTACAACAAAACATGTTGGTAAGCAAGATAGGCTTATGTGAGACAATGATGGATGGAGTAAACAAAGTGGACACTTTGGCTGCTTCTAAAGGCCATATTTATTTGACCTTCACATCTTCATTCCACTTGCAATTCCACCCGAATGGAGTGGGCAACGACTTGGATCTTATACGGTCTCCCTCGGTTTAAAATACTCTCTTACTTTTTTTCATAATATTATTTATTAAATTTTGATCGTTTATTTGAAAAGATACATGAGTAACAATATTATCCTATATAATATTATTGAATTTGTCGTAAAAAGTAATTTGTAAATATTAACTTTTTATTTACCATTGTAATACGTATGTGAACATATTAACGATCAAACATATTTCTTAAATATCGTGATAATGATTTATGTGTACTTTAAAGAGTATCTAAGTCAACGCAAAGCAAATAGTGATATATGAGGTCAAATTCCCAATTGAGTTTGCCGTGTTATGATATGGCGGTTTTCTTACTTTTGAGTGGGACGTTTGGCAATTTGTTAGTTATTTCTCTACGCCCCATGTACTCCAACTCCCTCCCCACCTTCAAGATGGACGGCTATTTTTAAACGGATCAGATAATCTTTTAATCATTACTGCCTTTCTCTCGTTCCAAACTCCACTTCTACCATTCATTTAATCTTTAATCACTATTCCTTTGTCTAATTTTAAACTGTAGTTTAATATTTATTTACTAAGAAATTTCTAATTTTGATCCTAAAATTAAATTCATATATAAATATAAATACTATTGTGTGATATTTTATTAGATTCGTTATAACATGTATTTTCAAAATATCAAATTTTCATAAATATTAGTTATCCTTAATGAAATATATTAACGATTACACATTTTTCAAGTCAATTGTGAAATGTTAAAATATGAGATTTGAAATGGGACAGATGGAGCAATATTTTTTAATTTATGTATTAATGAAAATTATAATTATTCTTAATTAAAGATATTGATGATCAAATATTTTTCATGTCAACTGTGAACAGTCAAAATGTGGAGTTTGAAATGAGGCGGATAGAGTAGTATTTTTTTAATTTTTATATTAATAATAATTATAATTTTTATGGGAAATCTAACAGTTTAGATAATATAAAGTTTTGTATTAGACCGACTATTAGACGAGATTATTTTATAATTGATGTAAATAATGAAGTGATTTGATGTTTAACGAGATTCTTGTAATTTTGAAAAACTTTCAAATGCATCATAATATACATCAATTATAATTTGATGCTAAATATTATTGAAATAAGATTTTCATCTAACAGGAAATTTCCCCTTCACATAATAATATTTTAACAATAATAATGTTTTCCAACTCATCTGCATATTTTACTTGTTATTTATCCGGGTCCGTTTGTTTCTTCAACATATGATATTTTTTTCTTGGTGTTCGTCTTATCTTGCAAAACCATCTCAGGATGAAAATAGGGTTAAAACATAAATAATAAAATAGGAGTTTTCAGAATTTGGAATGTAAAATACAATCATTTTTTCTCGGAATGTTTTTGTGAAAGAACATTGAAAATAAAGGACATGTATGCAATTTATTAAAAATAACATAAAACCCCGTCTTCAACGACTGAATTCCATCGGCGAACCAATATGCAATTCAATGATGGAGGCTAGGTTTATATTATTTTTGCGATAGAATACACTTCGAATTCCGTCGGCGAGTTTTATGTTATTTTGATGGGATTCAGACATCGATTGTAGTTCAGTCCACTAGTGGAACACCCTTGATTAAAGGTAGTAAAGGAACTGCCTTTTATTGAGGTCTGAATAGCTTCCGAACTAGGAACTACTTTCAAATCTGATTAAAGGCAGTTAAAAAAAGATCAAAGGCGGTGGACATCAATTAAAGGCGTTTCTATTGTAGAACCACCTCTAACAGGGTGACTTTATTGGGTTTTTGGGTCAAAGTATATATTGCTAGCTAGGGTTTCTTCCTCCCTTCATTTTTCCCAAGGCAAAATGAATCTACGTCGTTTCAATTCTTCTCCCATAGTTTTCTTTCCCTGAAACAAAAACCCTCCGCCTCAGCTCATATTTTCTCTCCACCACCGTCGCCGTTCTCCCGCTTCCACCCCGTCGTTGCCTCTGTCACTGCCCACCCTCCGCCTAAGCTCTAACGCCGCTCGAGTCCGCTCACCTTCACCTCCACTTCGCTCCACCGCCCTCCGGTTAGGTCTCTTCCCAATTGAGCCTCTCTTCTCCGGTGGAACTCTCATCAAGGTAAAATCTTTCCTATTCTAATCAATTTATGTATGTATTAATTTCATAAAAAGTACTAGATTTTCATGAAAACATTTGCAAGTTCTCAAGTAGAATGTATTGCATTTGTACGGATGGCTTTCCCACGGCAAATGATCCAGCGTAAGACAGTGATGGCAACGGTTCTTGCAAAAGGTTTTGATTATTACAGTGATGTTATCGCTTACTGTTGGTTTCAGATTTGGGTTTGATTCGCTTCCGGAAACCAAGCTTTTTTAGTAGGTCAGAAATAAGTTCCAAATTCAGAACCTATTTCAGCGCCGAACAAAGGCTGTTTTTGAACCGCCTCTGATCAAAATTGATGAAAGAAAAGCTATAGAAGGCAGTTCTAAAGCGCCTTCTCTGGTTCAGTAGAACCAATGGCGGAACTAAACCAGGGAGAATCGGTGTGGCCTCCTCGATAAACTTTGGAAAACTAAAGGAGCAATACTCTTTCTTTATTTGCGGGCCCAGAAGACAATTCATCAACCCCAAATATTTTTCACCATAAAAATTTACCATTATACCTTCTTTGTCGTCTTCCGTTCAGTTGTGCCACCCCTACAACGCCTGATAAGACTGTGCGTTCGGAGCATTCTTTTTTTGATTTATTTTTGTTTTAGAAATAGCTAACGATGTTGTTTCTGGGATTTTTGGAACGACTTAGTCTGTGTGCCATAGAAGAAAAAAAGGAATATAGGAAAAGAAAAATGGACAGGCCCCTCTTAATTTAATTATTGCAAAACTGATGACTTTCAATAGATGCTCTTTCATCAAAACCCTTGATTGAGTACCTTATATTTCTTGGAAATGGTTTATGAATCTTCAAAGGATCCATGGATAAATGCCAAAATATGAGGTACGGATTATCTATACAACATCAATTAGTAGAGGAAGAGAAATAAGCACCATGTTTATTTTAAAGCCTTCTTTTACAGTTTTTGAGGGAAAAGGTTTAAGAGGGAGAGAGTAGGAAAAAAGAGAGTAAGTTAAGAAGAAGGTATGAGGGCCGCTAGGCCGGATGAATGAAGGATGATGGCTGGTCAGGGAAGGTATGATGACGCTAGTTATTGTTTTGTGAGATTATTTGTTAGATTGATCGTAAGTACTCCGGTGTAGTTTGTAGAAGGCCACCCGCAAGGATGGTAGTAGATAGTGGAAGTTCATTAGCAGAAATGGTATTAGACTGAAAGCCATGAGTCAAAATGTGGTAGTAGATGGAAACAAGCCAACGAATCAAAGATCGACAGAGGAAAAACTAGCACAGCCGTGTAATACTACATAGGTCGTGCTAATCAACACGGGTGATGATAAGTTGATTTGGAATGGGCCGCAAGGATCAGCACGACCCATGCTAGTCGATGTGCTTGTGCAACTAAGTATGGGTACGAGCCGTGTCGTATTGCACGGCTCGTGCAAAACCAATTTCAATATGCAAAGACCAGCCACGGATATTTGCACACCCGCCATATCAGTTTGCCCATAAATCGACTCCTAGTCGGTGGCTCGCAATACTTTACCAGGCCTACGCCGTTCAGAGGTGGAAATCAAGCTTCCAGCAAGCGACCCGTGAAGAACTACATAGCCTGTGTTGTTCAAATGCTCAGGAAGTAACCCCATCCGGTAACCCGTGAAGAATGGTGCGACTGTGAGCTCCAAAAGGCCAAGACCGACGCCCAGCCGGTGGTTCGTGCTGATTTACATGGGCTGTGCCAAGCTGAGCAACACGGGTTGTGTGCTATAGAATGGCCCATGCCATATGGGTGTTAGGGTGCCTTTTTAGGGCCTCTTTCAAGGCCCAAATTCCTACTACTATATATAGGAACCGTTATTTACTATGGTTTAAGTTTGGCTAGTCTTAGTTTAATTCTCCTAATTTTTCCAAGATAGAGAGAGAAAGGGACTAACCCTTCTCTCTTAGTTTTATTTTCTCTTAGTTTTACCGAAGGGAATTGAATCATATGGATCAATTGGTTTCATTGCTTTGAGAGTAGTTATTTAGCTTGGGGATTTATATTTCTATTCATGACTTGGTAGTTATTTTGTGAGATTTTTAGATCTTCCTATCCTTTAATGCTTGTGAATATTGTGTTTAATTGTGCCTTACATACTTGTTAATTTCATGATTGATACACTATGGTTGCACACTCCTTAGTCTATTTTCATGTTGGCACATTTATTGGTAGCCCCTGGGGAAGTGCCGCAAGGGTAATAGAGGGAGTGAGGGTTCGTTGAGCATGTGAGTGTATCCATGTGGGTTGCGAGTAACCGTTTCGATGACCGTACGCTAATGAGCTAGACCGGAGTATGATAGGTTACGAATAAAGATATTTTTGTAGCAACTAGGGTTGTCATAATTTGACTCTTGTCATCTCAACCCTAGAGTCACCACAAGGTGCCAATCCCTTTGCCTCTATAGGACTAAGGAGAAGCATTCATAGTGGAGTGCTCGAGACTTAATTCTTTATCGGGAATGAATAAAATTGCATAACAGCAGGGATGTTGTCATACTTCCCTAATTACGGAGGCAGTACCGGTAGAAAAGAATGAGAGCACCCTTATATGACCGATAAGGCGAAGTGTTGACTACCAATCACACTATGTGACATAGGCATTAGGATAGGTTTATACATCTTGTAATTGATCGAATCTAGGATGGAAATATACTAGCGGTCATGTAATGCAAAATCCCCAAGTGCTATTTTTATATAGTTTATCCTCTTATCTTTGCATGATTGTAGTTGTTAGATAAGCCCCCCCAAAAAATCTTGTTTTACGACATTGACTCTTTCTGAAACGTGATCGGATTGATGACCCGATTGCGGCTTTGCGTAATTAACCTTTAAAGGTCTAGCATCTCTGTGGATGATCCTGGATTAGCCGCTATCTACCTTTTTGATAGTTTAGTTGTAAGAACGGGAACAACATATAAGTATCTTATCTTTGATTCCAATGTGCTCTGCATGTTAGTAGATATTTCGTGAAAAGGATCGATTTCTTAGCGACCCCACGGAGTGTGGATCATGCTACTTCTAGTTTTTCGCTCTAGTTCCGCCATTGAAAACAACCACCACTACAATAAATTATTACAAACTTATAATAAAAATTATTAAAATAAAATACAAAACCATTATACAAACTATTATTTATAGTCAATATCCATTGCATAATCTCTGCATGGAATTAATAGTGACAGGAAAACAGTACTGTGACGAGTCTATTTATCCATAGTATGCAAGTCCATTTATAAATCTCTTTGTCCCGTTACAACAATTCCACACAAAAAAAAATTAATATTAGAAATGGGCAGTTCCCAAAAGAAATCTACACTAAGAAATCATACTAATACAACACTAAATACTAAGTGAGAGTAAAAGTTACCATTGATGTCCTCATTTGAGATGTAGTGGTTCAGCAAACTCAATCATGTTGCATCATTTCATCTGTAACACAAAAATGTCCAGTAATGTTAAATATATCATGAAGGGGCATCAAATGCGAACAAACATGAATTCCTATGCTTAGGCGCAACCCTCGTCCGGGGGTTATTTTTGGTATTGCATGGGTCAAATACATGTGACTGACGTTGGACATCCATACTATGTTCTTGCGGAAATATGCTTCTTTCCTAGAATCAATCTTAATCTATGACCAGTACTTCTCATTGGTCATACATGACATTATTTCAAGAAAACATACAATATATACTACATAACATGAAACACAATCATGAAAATATTTAACATTTCTTTCATAGATGCGACATCAGTTACACTGACCCGCCTCCTCCCGAGCATCATTAAAAACACATTTTTACGGGAGATCTACTAAGCCGAGAGGGGACCGTCGAAGATGAAATTAGTATGTTGCTCCCGTTCCTACTACTACACTACCAAGAATGGTATATAGTGGCAAGTACCGGGGTCACTCATAGAGATGTTAGAAATATAATAATCAACTAAATACAACTGTAGTTGGGTCGTCAATTCTACCACGTGTTAGGAATAAATAGTGATGTAAAAATAGTCATTGTGAGGAGTTTGTACTAACAACTACTAGCATGCAATTGATCAAGAGAATTAACAATCTAAAATAACACTTGGGGAATATTTGCGTAACATGATTAATGTCATTTCGTTCATCGATTTCATCAAATACAATAACTAACCCCTATTCTAGTTTGTGTGACACGTGGTGCGGACAATGGTCAAAACTTTCCCCTATCTTTCACATAGAGGTGCGTGTATAAAATCTTCCATCATCATCGCCTCCGAAACTAGGAGAGTGCAACAACGACTATGGCTCTTTAAATAGGTCTGATTCTCCTCTGTGCGATTAAGTCCCGACCGAAAGACCACGAACAAACTACCCCTAGGCCTATAAAGGAAAAGGAAGTAGTCATCTTATCGATGACTCTAGGATCAACAAGATAATCCTAGTTTGCTACCTAATCTATCTCAACCCGCAACAATTCGGACCTCTTTGGTCGACTAACTAGAGCATGGTCGATCGTGACGATTAACAATGGTAACCTTCGTGCACACGCCCAGTTCCGGACTATTATCACCCCAAGCGCATCTAGGCTTCCTTAACCGGGGAGTAGTAATAGTGCATGAACATGAAAGTAGACTTAGTTTTGTGCCAACAAAGTGTGACAATCTGGCAATTCACAAGATTATTAAGAACAAGCCAACATAATAATCCCCAAACACATAGAAATAGGTAGATCTAGAAATCTAATAAAATAAACACTAACACATGAATACAAATATTATCCCTAAGCTAGATCATTACTTCCTAAGAATTGAACCCAAGTATTTCATTGGATTCAACACCTTTGGGAAACAGAAAAATAAAAGGATGAAAAGAAAAGAACCTAGAGAGAAGGAAGAGTTTTTCTCTCTAGCCTACTCTTGAGATCTAAAAATGAGCGTAAACTTAAACTCCAGTAGACATAGGTCCATATATAGTAGTAGGAAATTGAGACTAAAAATATGCCTAAAATTTGCTAAAACCCTTGTAGCCGCAACCGGCTCGAGGGGTGACTCGTGACACAACCTGTGCCAAACGAGGGGGCCTTGTGCCGGTGTGGAATGCCAGGCCACGATCTTAGTGCGGGCTATTCCCCTCGTGCCGACGCGGTCCATGTTAGCCGGCGTGGGCCGTCGATCGGCACTTTGTTTTACTCCTTCTGATCCGCGTCCCACGTCGGGTGGCGCTCCCCTTCAATTGGAACCTTATTTTGCCAAGTATCTCGGTGTTTCCCACATCATTCTTCACACCTCATGGCCATTTGCGAATAGAAATGACATGGGCCATAAAAAATTGAACGTCATGCTCCCTTATTTAGCTACTTTTTAGAGTAAAAAGGTGACTTGGAGTGCACGGCCAGCCGGAACGGGCACCGTCCATGCTGGAAATTGACATGGCTCATGTTGGGTAGAACGGGTAGTGCCAAGGCTCCCTGACACGGGCCATGTTACTTGGTACAGGCCATGCTAGGTTTGGCCTCATGCCGGCCTCGTGCGGTCTGTGCTGGACGTAGATGGTTCGCTTGACTGACTTGTTTGCTCCGCTACGGGTGAGCCGTTGCTCCAATTTGAGAGTTCTTATAGTAAATTTTATAGCACTCGAGAAGAAAAATCTAATGGTGACAATATCAAGGGATGATTATTCTTGGATTTTGCCCAGAAATCTGTGCAACCTCAAACAATGATCCTTCTGTTTCTCCCTCAGCTTTCTTGAACTTCGAATATGCCTTTCTTGGTTCCAATTTCATCTACTACCATGCTTTGGAGTCTGTGGCCTTCAATATACTACCAACCTTGAGAATTACCTTCAAATATCTACTACCACCCTCGTAGATGGCCTTCTACAAAAGATATTGTAAAAGCAGTCACGTGCAACCTACTAATGAGATCAAAGAGGAAGATCAAGGTGCATGTCATACAAAGTGTCCATTTGCTTCAATTAAATTTACAAAACTAGGGATTTACACAAGAAAACCAATAATGGATGTCTAAACCCTTTGTCGTGCAAACCTAACTAAAATAGCAATCAACCAAACAAAAGATGATGATAAATGCGTTAAATGCATCGGCTAACACATGCATAAGGTGTACATCATACACGTATTATGCTATCGCGTGAGCTGAATGCACATGACCGATGTCAGGCATTTCTACTATGTTCATGCAAAAATAACATTCTTCCTAAAAATAAACCTTAATCTATAACTAGTACTTCCCATTAGTTATACATGACGCCATTTCAACAAAATCAAAACTATACACTAAATAACATGTAACGCAATCATGAAGAAATTTAGCATTTCTTTCATAAAAAAACAATAATAATTTCACCAATACAATTGCATTTTGAACATGTAATGGATGAAAACAACCTCAATTTTCACCGGAGATGATCCACCCTCTAGTACATGTGGCCGATTGAATAAGCCATTTCATTTTACACTTTAATTGTTGCTATGGTGTCAATGGAAAGTTTTGGGAATGTGGATGGAGAGTTGGAGGATATGAGATGTGGAGGTGTTTTTTGATTAAAACTGAGATGAGATAAGGTTGGTAGGAAATTTGGAAACATTTGGGCCCTGGAATTTTTTATTTTTCCGCAAAACTTTTCGCTTCAACCAAAATGTTACCAACATTTGTCATGATGTCAATCATAATAGGGTTTAGTCATGACCCGTGTCAGCCCATCAACATAATATGGCCCATTATGGTCATCAAATTGATATCGGTAACACATCGGTCTAGTTTTCAGTTTAACCGACAGGCCTTGCAATGACGCAAGGTTCCTACGACACAACCTAATTTTACCAAAATTAGGTTTGACTTGTACTCGACATAGATCTATTGTGACCCACAATATATTCTAAACTTAGGTAGATAGAAATTAGCTAGACCTTTCCTCGTGTTATGTAAACTGTGGATTAACCTTTTTTGTAAACTGACATACATGTGAAAAGGTTCGACCTTTAGTGTTGTTAGGTCAACCATGACTTGACTTCTTATGTAAACTGACATACATGCCAAAATTTTTTTACCTTTAGTCTTCTTAGCTCAACCGTTATTTGTCTTTTTTCTTAAACTGACATAGATGCCAAAAGGTTCAACCTTTAGTTTTCTTAGTTCAACCATAGCTTGACTTCTTTCTTAAAATGATATAGATGCCAAAAGGTTCAACCTTTACTCATGTAAGATCTGTGTGTAGACTTCTTTCTTAGATTCACATACATGCCCAAAGGTTCGACCTTTAGTCTTCCTAGCTCAACCATTGCTTGAGTTCTTTCTTAAATTGACATAGATGCCAACTGGTTCGACCTTCAATCGGGGCTTGACTTCTTTCTTAAATTGATAATAATGCCAAAAGGTTCGACCTTCACTCGTGTTAGGTTAATTGTGGCTTAACTTCTTTCATAAACTGACATGTATGCCAAAATGTTCGACCTTTATTTGCGTTAGGTCAACCTTGGCTTGTCTTCTTCTGTAAACTAGCATACATGCTAAAATGTTTAACTTTTGGTCTTTTTTGGTTAACCGTGACTTGACTTCTTTGGTAAACAGACTTATATGACAAACAGTTTGACCTTTAGTCTTCTTAGATTAATCATTACTTGACTTCATTCTTAAATTGACATTGATGTCAAAAGGTTTGACCTTTACTCTTGTTTAGTCAACTGTGGCTTGACTTCTTTTGTTAATAGACTAACATGCCAAAAGGTTCGACCACTAGTCTTATTAGGTCAATCGCGACTTGAATTATTTTTTTAATTAACATGCATGCTGATAGGATCCACCTTTACTTGTGTTAGGTCAACTGAAATACATGCCAAAAGGTTCAATCTTTGGTCTTCTTTGGTCAACCTAGCTTGACTTATATTGTAAACAGACTTACATGACAAAAGGTTTGACCTTTAGTCTTGTTAGGCCAATGTGGATTGACTTTTTTTTAAACAGACAAACATGCCTAAAGTTTTGATTATTACTCGTGTTAGGTCAACTGACATACATGACCAAAATTTTGACCTTGGGTCTTCTTTGGTCAACCGTGTATTGAATTCTTTTGAACTTCTTTTGAAAACAAATATATAAATATATACCCGAAAGTTTGACATTCACTCGTGTTAAGTACACTGACATACATGGCAAAAGGTTCTACCTTCTGTCTTCTTTGGTCAACCGTGACTTGACTTATTCTATAAACTGACATACATGCCAAAATGTTCGACCTTAAATCATGTTAGGTCAATTGTTTCTTGAGTTCTTTTGTAAACTGACATACATACAGAAATGTTCGACCTTGAATCTAATCAAGTTAACAGTTGCTTGAGTTATTCTACAAACCGACATACATGCTGAAAGGTTTGACGTTTAATCTAGCTAGGTTAACCGTGGTTTGACTTATTTTGTAAACTGAAATACATGTAATAGGAGATCTATGATGGGGGCACGCGCCACCACGGAACCCACCTTTAATGCTTAAAAGTCCTAATTTTCTATGCATTTTTAAAATAATTAATTGTATGTGTGTTGTTAATATTTATACTCCCCCGTCCCTCTAATTTTGTTTCACTTTTTCTTTTTTCACTATTCATTGACGATTTAATAATTTTAATATCTTAAATTATTTATAACAATAAATTATAAAAAAATAGATATTCCAAAAATGTGTATTACGATGAATATAACAATATCTCACACGATAATATTCATATTTATATATCTATATATTTTTATAATCTAAAAATCATTAACTTTATTAGTGAATAGTGAAATAAGACACGTGTAGAGGGACTGAGGGAGTAAATAAATTTTCAGCAACAACTTTAAAGAAGTATATTATTTTTACAACTTTTACTTTACTATTTCAATCATTATCATAAATTTTAGACTTAATTGAATTCATTTTTTTCTTTTCATCTTTGTTTTTTATTACAAGTACTAAACGACTTTTCTTATGTTCATGAAGAAGGAGTAATCAAAATTTATAAAAGTATAATAAATTTAAAGAAATATTGTAATATTATATTATTTACACTGAGCTTAAATTTTCATTAATATATTTTAATTTATATTTTATTTTCTTATATACTATTAAATATTATTTAAAAGGTCATTCATTCTTGTTTGGTCAAACATAGGTTAATTTGTTATGCTAATGGGCCGGAAAAAAAGTTAGGCCCATACTTAATAGAACCAACGTCGGCCATTTAAATTTCTCCTGGCAGTCCTACCAACATGATGACCGGCATCACACATTCGTGGAAACATTTTCCATGGTTCAAAATGATGTCATTTCATAACGTGTATATGTGCATGTGTGTGTGTGGAGGATCACCTCAGAATCAATTCAAACATAAAAATATTCAACTTTCCCCCGAATTTCAAAGGTTTCTCCCCCCTTCTTCTTCTTCTCCCATACAAATGTATGTCTTTTCAATGGTTCTATATTCTTATTGAACTATTTTTTGGTTCATAGTTGTTTTGGTGTTCAATGTATTTTCTTCATTGTTTGTCTTTTTTTGTAATTTGTATGGAATTAGAATTTGTGAACTTTGTTTATGTTTTATGCTAAGTTACTCTTGTGACTGTTCTTTAATGATAAACTTCATGTTTAGGATAGTTTTGTGGGTTTGAATCTTTTGTAAATATGAATGTGTTAATAGGACTTCCCAATGCATGTAGAGTTAGTTACCACTAGATTATCACTCGTTGTTAGTGAGGCATGACCGATGTCGACGTTTCTTTTTGGTTATTCTTAGTTGTTCAGATTGGCATTTGAAATGAGGCATCAGTCAGCTCTCAGTCTTGGTGTCGTCAAACACGATAGCCGACCGATATCATATGTATGTGTCGACTGTTTGTACTTGTTCTTGGTTTAATTTTAAATACGACGTTGGTCTGTAGTTGGTCGTGGTGTCATCCTCACCGAATGTAAGTGCGATCCGAGGTCAACGTCGCACAATGTGTGTATTCTTACAAATCCCATCAACTCAATGTACTTTTGCCAAAAAAATCAATTAATACAGATGTTTTATTTATTTTCTATGAAATTAAGGAGTAATATCTGGCAATGATTCATCAAGTCGGGCCAATGTCAATGTGAGCGATTTATATTTAGTAAATACGCTACATTTTATTATATATGTTACTTCTACTCACAATTAGTAATAGTTTCTTTAAATTTTTTTTTACAGTTTAGGGCGCAACAAAGGACCCTAGAGCCTACAGTTATTGATGAGGACCACTACAACATGTCTGTGGATAAACCGCGTTTCAACTACACCTTGAACCAGCAGCACTTTGGAATTAACCCCACTATGGTAATTCCTATATGTGGTTTGATTTTCGTTTCATATTTTTTGTATCATTGCATATATACTAACTGTATTTTTTTTTGTGATTTGGTACATCTCCAGGGACATGGTATCTGACTTGGTAGCACACCTACCAAGTCAGAACACCCCGGAGGTGCCACAGAAGAGTGGAAAATGAACTACTCGAGGAACATGAAGATCAAGGCCATGTCCCCAAAAGGATTTTGGGAAGTTTCTTAGTGGCAACAACCTGTTCATTGTGGGAACACGATCTTCTTCAAGCTATCATATAATTCTAGGCCCCATAATGTTCAAGATCATCATTTTGCGAGCTTCATGAGTTTGACTGCTTAATTAATTATAATTTTTATTGGAACAAAAAATAAAATAATGTTTGTTTGAAATATTTGTTCAATTTTGTTTTCGGGAATAGTTGTTCTTGAGAATATTTAATTTATCATCTAATTTTTGTTAGATTCAATGCACTGATAATTTTTTTATTTACATATGTATCGGTTGTCTCAATTTCCAACCCAACTATTTAAAAAAATTAAAATTACTTTAATAGGCTAAATTAAACTAAATTTGAGTATCAAAAAATTTATTTCAATCATTTTCAAACAAACAAATAATTTAATTATTAAATGATTGACCAATTTATATATAAAGTGAACCAGATTTAGTTTTGTTAGGTCAACCGAGCCTCGTCTTCAAATATAAAATAAACCGGATTGACGAATTTAAATATTCGTGTTACACAGGGGGGAATAATTATTAAAGCCAAGAACAAAGTTCGGCTTATTTACTGGGTTATTTAAATGACTGGTTGAGATTTGGTGTTAAAATAGGTGTGCAAATAAGGGTGTTAATAAAACTCTTCCCCCCCCCCACACACACACACACACACACACACACATATATATATATATATATATATATATATTTGTATGTATATATATGTGTGTGTATGTATGTATATATATATATGTATGTATGCATATTTATGTATGTATGTATATATATATGTATGTATATATGTATGCATATATGTATGTATGTATATGTATATGTATGTAGAATTAGGTTCATGTGAGACAACCTAATTTATGTGAGACAGAGTAGTTATGTGACATAGAATCTCTACCATTCAAATACTCTAATCTAAGAGTCTATATTTAAAACATCTAACTCTTAAAATTCCTCCCCCTCCGCCAACCCCTTCCTCCACCATTGAACGCCTTCCTCCAATGTAACCTTTCCTCTGCTGCTAACCCCTTCATCTCCATTAGAGCTGGAGATATAAAATCTTGCGTCGTTGAAGCATTGATTTTATAAGATATTGCTGGAGAATCAATCTTCGATAAGCTTCTAAAGCTAAAAGACTCTCTAATCTTCTTTGTACATATGGTTGTGGATAAAAGCATGTCTGAAAAGTGTGAGCGCCGATTCAATGGCGTCCAATTCACCTACGATCGTCTCACCTGCAGCGACCCCAACTTGAAACTCTCATGTGATTTCAATCACACCATGTTGTTCTTGGGTTTAAATTATGACAAATATTAGGCCATGCACATCCATTTTGGAATCAGTAGCTCTGTTCTGACACCCACCAACGGTTCCTACCTTTGTATCACTAACTTCATTTATATCCGCTTGTTGGACCCTGCAATATTTCTTCACTAGAAAAGTAGCTGCTCCACACCCTTTCCTCTTTAATGATGTTAAGTTAGTGATTATGAAACCACTTATTAGTTTTTTTGAGTTGCAAAATTTTCATAATTTCTCCCAAGTATATTTATGTTGATTCTAGTTGTTCTTATGGATTAAACCTTTATAAGTATGTTTTGTTTGGGAAATGGGGGAAAGTGTTAGCATCTCATACTATTCATGTGATAATGAGGAAGTTATGCTTGTAATTTCTTTAAACTATACATGTAGGTTCTTCACAAATAATTTGGAAGTGATTCAAGTTTAGCTTGAAGGTGCTTGAAGTTATGCAAATAGTTTATTCAAGTTAAGTTCGTTGGTGATTCAATTGATACTAGTTGGTTCTTTAAGATAAGCTTATAGGTGCTTGAAGTATACATGGAAGGTGCTTTAGTATTACCTATAGGTTCTTTAAGAAAATCTTGTAGGTGCTTCAAGTATGCATGGAAGGTGCTCCAAGTAGTGCTTTGTATTACTTATAGGTTCCTTAAGATAAGCTTGAAGGTGCTTAAAGTATACATGGAAGGTGCTCCAAGTATAATTTGAAAGTGCTTTAACTATTACTCATAGGTTCTTAAAAGATAAGCTTGTAAGTGTTTAAAGTATACATGAAAGGTGCTCCAAGTATAATTTCAAGGTGTTTTAAGTATTACTTATAGGTGCTTTGATTATAAGTTGAACGTTACTTACATTATAGTATTTGTTGGTGTTTCAATATCAACTTTAAAATATTAAACATTAAAATTTAGAGGTACTTCTAGTATAGAATAATGTGCTTTCAAGTATAGCTTTTAGCTATTTCGAGTATAAATTGTAAGTTCTTTTCATATAGTTCGGAGGTGCAACAAGTTATACTTGTGGATCCTGTAAGTTGAACTTGAAGGAGCCTAAAGTATATCATAAGAATGCTTCATTTTGTAGCTGCTCATAAAAATTGAATGACAGGAGCAGTTTCCTATTATTTCACAATCAAAGCTAAACTAAATATTTAGCAGAAGTGAAACTGATTTCCTCTTTCTGGTAGTTTTTTCCTTGTTTCTTGGTTTCCACCTCTAACCATTGTGGAGATATTACATCCAAAACACTCAGGGACTCTGTTTTTGTTGATAGTAATGACAGAGACAGTGGTGTTGAGGCTCGGGATTAATTGCACGAATGTTGAACGAGGTACTAAATCAATTGTTTAACTTTACCACTACCAGTTGTATATAGTTTATGTTTTTTAAAATATTGTGAAACAAGTGAGATTGACTTGTACCAATATCAATGCTTACGCCTTCTACATTCTGCTGGCTACATGATGACGATGATATATCCTTGTAAGCACATTTCATGATGGAATTTATCATAGAAATGAAAAAGATATTTCATTATAGTTCTGATAAATAGCTTATACACATACATAATGAGCTGAGAGATGTTTTCCTCCTTGTTTTCGCGAATAAATAGGATTTTCTGAATTCCATGAATGCTGCAGAGGTCACCAATAAGCTTAGACTTCACTCTCTTCATTAGCGGCACTAGTATGGCCTCACACAAATGCGCTGAAGGGCCTGTGATAAAGGGTTGAGAGAAGCAAGTCAGTTCTTGTGGCTAGAGAAGTTGGTGGAAATAGAGCCGGCAATGAAGGGAGAGAGAAAGGTAAAGGATAGAGATAGCTTTCGAGCTGAAGAGGAAGCATATGAGGATGATGGCGGGGGAGAGCTTCATTGTTGTTGTAGTCGCCAAAAATATCTGCAAAGACAAGGCAGTGGCAGCAACTTCCATTGAAGCTGGAGAGTTCCCTTTAATTTAACTAACATGTAATTAAATAAGAGCCATTAAATGAAAGTGTAGTAGTGGTTTAGATTTGGTCTCACATATATTGGTTATCTCACCTGAACCCTCCCCTATGTATGTATATATATGTATATTGTATGTATGTATATGTATGTATGTATATGTGTGTATATATATATCTATATGTATATATATATATATCTGTATATATGTATATATATATATGTGTGTGTGTATGTATGTATGTATATATATGTATGTATATGTATATGTATATACATATATATATATGTGTGTGTGTGTGTGTATGTATATATATATGTATGTATGTATGTATATATGTATGTATATGTGTATATATATATATCTGTATATATGTATGTATATGTGTGTGTACATGTATGTGTGTGTATATATATGCTATATGCTAACTGTATAATTAGTTCAAACTGTTTATTTTCCCTCTAATTCCAAAGGATTCCCAACCAATCTCCTTCGCTCATCCAAAAGGTATGTCTTCTATATTTGGGTTCTAAATTCCAACTTTAATTATTTACATGTTCTATTTTTTTTTGTTAAATTGTATTCATAATTTGTATGGAATCAAGATTTGTGAACTTTGTTTCTTTTTTATGTCAACTTCCCGTTATGAAAGTCATTGAAGGATAATATCCACTGATATGGGTTGTTATGTGTTAGAGTTTTTATACACACATACATATATGATTCGGTTGTTAGAATTTCTAGATAAATGTGTCATCGCTCGCCAGCTGTTTACCTATCGGTCTTACCGACTGGTGATTAGAGTTGGACTTTCATGTCGGTCATTCGTAGTGGTTTAGGGTTTTATTTTGAATGAAGCATCGGTCAAAAGTTGGTTGTGGTGTCGACTAAAATGACTACAGGCCAACATCGTATGTATGTGTCTATTATCAATATGCTCATGATGGATATTAGTTGCGACATCGGTCATGGTGCAGTAGGTCTAACTGACAACATTTGCAAACTGCGGTCGGTGTCACACACTATTAGTTTCCTTGCAAATCCTAGTGACTCATTGTATTTTAAATTTTTTATAATTACTTACTATATTTCATTTGTGTGCTATGAAATTCAGAAATCATAGCTGACAATGACAGTTCAACTAATTGTCCTCTTATTGAGGTGAACGATTAATTATGTTTAGTTTGTTACATGTATTTTATTAGGTTACTTATATTATTATTTATTTTGTAATAATTTCATTGAAGGCTATATATCGCGAGTGATTTAGATTCAGATTACTCTCAATATTACTTTTCTGAGGATATAATTTACATTTCAGTTGCACCTTGAAGCACCAAAACGTTGGGATTAACCCAACAATGGTAAGTCCAACCTGTTACACATGTATTTTAATTTTAATTTACATATTTTTTGATAAGTTCATATTTATTAACTATATTTTTTTATAATTCAGTACAACTCCAGGCACATCGTAGAACACCTTCCAAATGAAAAGACACATGTTGTGTTGAGGCGCTATGGAGAAGAGTGACACATGAACTACTCAGGAAACAGGATGACCAAGGCCCTGTCCCCGAAGGGTTTTGGAACATTTCTTAGTGGCACAAACCTGTTCATTGGGGACACTCTTCTTCGAGCTATTATATGGTACCATACCCATAGTCTTCAAGGTCATTATTCTCCATGCATGAATTTTTCTAGAGGTCGGTATGTAAACGTTGGATTTTAATTGTTTTTGAGATTATTTTATTTTCATGTAATGAAATTGAGATTTCGGACACTAATAACTTTGTTTTTTTCCAGGTGAGGGGAGGTGGGTTTCTTAGGTTCCCCGGATCATAAAGTAATGCATATAAAAATTGTAGCACAAGCCTTTCGAAGTTATACAAAGCTAATCCAGTGTAATAAATAGATAAAGGAAAATAGTGCCACTTGTTTGGAAACCTATTTCTTTTGTCTCCACCCCAAGTGTTAACAAAAATTAACGGCCTAATCCCGAGACGAGGTCTAGAATGGCCTTCCACTTTTGCCTCCACCCTTGTTGACAAAAAGAGGTGACCTTTCGTGATAGCCCCTTGGAATTTACTTCCCCAGAAGTAATTCACTATAAAATATGTTTGGTAGCCAGTCCTTTGAAACAAGCAAGCCAACAACTTCCTCCTCATGCTTCCATATGACTTGTGTCCTGAAACATTGGAGCAACCATCCTTTGTTCCAACTTCCTCTTTGTACTTGTCATACACAATAAGGTAAGCAATATCTTTTCTAGAGAGAAAATTCTAAGAGACTGGAATATAAGGAAAATACATAGCATCTAAGTGTATGAGTCCCTTAATATTTCTAGGCATGCTAGAAAGATTAGGAAAATAGTGGTGTACCTTTGATGAACTTGCATGTTTTTCTAGGGAATCCGCCACACTATTGGCCTTTCTATAAACGTGGACAATTGTATAATCCAAATTGTTCAAGAGTTTCCATATATTTATGATGTAAGATATAATGTGCCATCGAATTCTGAACTCTCTTCTAACCATTTTCACTAGAATCAAAGAGTCATATTCGATTTGGAGAGAAGAAAGACCGTGTTGTAAAAACAGCTCTAGACTATGCTCCAATGCTTAAATTTCAGCCAGTAGGCTATTGCCTTGTCCAAGATACCTTGTCGCTGCTAGCTAGATCTAACCTTGTTGGTTTCTAACTATAATACCAGCTTCTGCATCTCCATTTCCAGATCCGTCAGTGTAGAGTTCACATTTCTCAGGGAATTCCCAATGGACAATCTCACTAGATATCCTCTTCTTCTTTAATCCGTAAGTTAGTTTCACTAACACGGGAATATTTCCTTGAAATGACCATTTAAGATGTAAATTATGAGCATGGAATATGTCCTGATACTGTGCTATAATTTTCTTAATAATCTACATAGTGTTAGGTTTTATGGATCCATGAAAAAATACGTTTTTAGAACACCATATAAACCAAGTTACTATACATGGAAGAATGCAAATAAATTGACCAATTTCATAATCTTTGACATCTATGGACCAATATAAAAAATCCTGTACAAAAGATACAAAAAAACATGATTTGGAAGGTTAAAGTTTAAGTTCATATGGTTCCATATATTCTGAATGAATCTACAAGAGTCAAAGGAATGATGGATATCATCCAATTCATGCTCACAGAAAACACATTTTGAGGAAAGTTTGAAAGATAGATATTTTAATATGTCAGGCATAGCAATCAACTTATTTAATACCTTCTAGTTGTAAACACTTATCTTTGGAGGTAGTAATCTAAACCACGGATGCTTAAAAGATGGAACCACGTCCTCTGTTCGTCTAAATAAAACATATGCTAACTTAAGAGAGAGAAAACCATTCTCAGATAATTTCTAGACAAGTATATCCCTATATTCTGGGTATAAAATGATTTCTTGCTCAAAATAGTTCAAAATATGCAATGGCAGCCCAGAACATATAAAATTAAGGAAATGACTTTTATTGAAGCTAAATTTAGCAATAGAGGTATCGGGGAAAGGGATATAAAGATCAGCATTCCAAAGATTGATTAGAGGACCAAAACCAGTTCAATTTGAGTCCCAAAAAGATACTTCTCTTTTCTCAACATGCAGATAAGGGTTAGAAATAGCTATATTTAAAATTTCCTTAATCCTTTTCCAAGTTCTAGAGATTTTATATAATCTGGCATAGACCACACGACCTGAGACTATAAAGATTTCTTTTGTTGAAGCTTCCATCGGAGTTTAAATGAAAAACTATAAGCCATGGTATACAGATTCTTAAAATCAAGTCCATTCTCTAAGTTTGGAAAGCAAATTTTTGGGGATGATCTCCATACTTTTTTACTTCCAGCATTATTATCCGAGATCCACCAAAATATATTTTTGCAAAAATTATCTGCAGCTTATCAATAACTCCTCCTGCTGGTTTTAAAACTGTGATTAAATGAAGAGAATTAGCTAACAAAACGTGTTTGATTAAAACCATCCTACCAGCTTGATTTAAAATTTTATTTTTCCAAGATAGGATTTTGGAAGATGTCGAGTCAATCAGACTTTGGAAAAAAAATCTTTTGCACCTTTCAATGAATATAGGACAACCTAGATATCTTAATGGGAAGCTTCCAGGTGTCATACCTGTTTCATTTGATAAAAACGTCCAAATTCTAGGGCGTACAAATTTAGAGAGGTAGAAAATAAACTTTTCACAGTTCAGTTTTTGGCCAGTAGCCCTTTCCAAAATTTTCAAAAAACATAAGGGAGTTTTTAGACCAGCCTTTGAAAATTTCATTAAAATGGTTGTATTGTCTGCAAATGAAAGGTGAGTCACCTTAATCATAGAATGTGGTAGATTGTAATAGTCTATATTTTCATATTGAAAAAAATTCAGATTCCTTGAGAAGGCCTCTGCCATGAGAATAAACAAGAAAGGAGACATACGGTCCCCTTGCTTGAGTCCACTTGAGGATTGGAAGAAACCGTGAGATTTTCCATTCACAAGTATCTAAAAATAAGCTGCTTTAATGCTGCCCATAATCACATTAACCAATGAGTTTTTAAAACCAAGTTTTAAAAGAAGTTTTCTTTAAAAATACCATGATACTCTATTGAAAGATTTCATCATGTCCAATTTGAAAATCACATTAAAACTACGATTTGTGTTATTTTAAAAACTGGTTAGTTCTTTCATTAAGAGGAAATTATCTTCCAGTTCTCTTCCTTGAACAAATGCAGTTTGTTTAGGCGAGATTAATACTAAAATTATGGGCTGAAGTCTGTGTGTAATTATTTTATAAAAATTAATCAAAAAATTACATAGACTAATTGGACGAAAATATTTAAAAAATGCCACTACCTCTTTTTTTGGAATCAAAACAATTAATGCAGAGGCAACTGCTTTTGGAATGGATTTACCATTTAAAAAATCATTTACTACAAGCACTAAGTCATCTTTAATAATTTCCCAACAGTGTTTAAAAACGTACCTAAAAAGTCATCAGGGTCGGGATCCGAATCACTATCCTTTGAGGAGATGATGCTAAACAGTCCAGGGATATTAATTGGTTCCATTAGCGCTGCATTCATTTCCTCTGTAATCAAAGTTGGGATATTTTCTAGTAGCACAACTGTATTCACTCCAGAAGGGTCAAACACTTCATCAATAAACAAAGAAGAGAAAATATTCACAGCTTCCCACCCAATCTCATTTTGATAATCAATCCAATTATCTTAGGAATATTTAATGGATGCTATGTGTTGCCTACTATTCTTAGCTTTCAGTGAATTGTGAAAAAACTTAGTTTTATTATCACCTTTCTAAAGCCATTTAACACGAGATTTCTATTTCCAAAAAAATTCCTGTTGAGACAGGGCTAGAGTTATTTTTGCCTTAGCTAAGTTATATGCTTTTAGATTAATGGGATTGTGATGAGACACCAAAATGCATGTATTTTCCTAAACATTTAACATCTCTTTTGTTATCATTTTGTTGGAAGATTGCTAGATTTAGGTAGGTTTGGGGTTGGATGACCTATTTCGGTTTTTCATATCTAAATCCTTCTTTTCTTAACCT
>JAULKM010000010.1:8729887-8747174 GCA_032355605.1 Rubia tinctorum
GATACGAAAACCGAAAACGGTTATCTAAACCCCTTATGATGTAAACCTGCCTAAATCTAGCAATCTTCCAACAAAAAAATAATAAAAGAGATGTTAAATACTTCAGAAAATACATGCATTTGACGTCACATCAACGTCACATTACCGAAATCGCACAAATCAGCGTCGGTACACTGTGTGCGACACCGGCCTCTAAAAACGACGTCATACTGGTCATAGTTCCACGTCATCATGCACATTACATGACCGTCCCACAGCGCATGACGTCAATTACAAGTGTCTGTGACGTCGCTTTCGTTATGACCGATGTCAGCCTGAACAAAGTCGTATCAATAGTCTCTCATTGTCTGCCTTCTTTCTATGACCGACGTGGGTCACAATACCTGCCAACGTCGGTCCAAAACAGAGGTAAAAAATGTACATTTTACTACGCTTGTATTTACCTTAATTTTTTGGGGACTAAAAACCACGGTAAAAATTCCTGTAGAACCGAGGTAAAAGATCCTTTTTCTTGTGGTGCATGTACATAACGTTTTCTTGTTGTTGATGTCTATCTGATTGAGGAAGTTCACATGTTTTCAGATCTGGAAGTAAAACTTCTATATTTCTCCGTGATAGCTGAAGTAGTGTGTCTATATTTCTTGCTTCTTCCCAACATATAATCGGATGTTTAAATACATTATTCATACTTTTGGCATTCCTTTGCTTCCATATTTCCCACAAGATGCTTAAGGAAAGTCTGATTGCCTCTTTAAGTGACATTTGAATGAGTGTGAATGATAAATGGTTATCTACTATGGAAGTGTCCAACAAGTTCGATCCAAACTCACCTAGCTAACTCCACTGACTCAATAAAGTGTACCGAAACAAGCCATTCATAGAAAAGCATCAAATTCACAGAACACGCACTGATCCGTTGACACTTCTGATAACACCAGGGCAATAAAAAAATAAAAGATAGCTCCACCACTAAAGATCCTGGTGATCCCTATTAAACCCATTATTTCTCCTAACTCCGAAGTAGGGGACCTTAACCGGTCATTTCAAATCACCAAAGTGTTTCTTTATCCATGTATAGGGACATTGTTTGTGCTTAGAATTTTCTCTGACACAAACTCAAAGGATACCCATGGAAATGGTTTAAAGAATGATATAACTGAGTGATCAATTTAATTAGTCTGAAACATCCTCACGACTCGTACTAAATCGCCAAAATTCACTTTATTCCATGACTTTAACTTAGATTTCTCCTAAAATATCTCCGGGAAAAAAAACTGAAGTCATTTAATTTTCAGCGGACCATTTTATCGGAAAAATGATCGTCGAATTTTTTTGAATTAGCAAAGACAATCAGACTCAATATCAGCAAATCGACTAGGGTTATTGTGTGGCGCCAATCGCCCACTCTAACTATAATCGAGGAGAGGAGAAAAATATCTTCACTCGAAAGGTGTTGATAAGTTCTCCACAATATGTGGTTAATGCATAAAATATCGTAATTAATCGATGATCAAAGGATGACTAGAAATGTAAACCAATTGTTCCCAAGACTCATTATCATATTTGTTACATATCTCCGTGCTAGTTGTGATCGTATTTACATAGTTATTTTTAATTGTTTGTTAACTAGTTGCTTAAATTAGTCGCAATGTTCTCTAAAATTAAAACCCCCCAACTTTGTTACCACACACTTTGAGTGACATCTTTGTGTGCTTTTAATTACGTTTAACACTTGATAAAACCCTCTTTTCCTCGTGAACGACCCCGACTTGCCACTACCTACTTTCTAGTAGTTAGCTGCAATTAAGGCCTATAAATACTATTTTTGAAAGGCACGACGAAGGCCTCCCAATAATAAAATGGGGAAGAAGACTTATCAAACGAAGAAGACTCGGTGGGCGATTAGGCGTTTGGAGATAGCCAGTCAAGAAACACGTTCTACGACTTCCAAATGTCTAGATTGTTATAGATTTTTCCACGCACGCAATGTTTATTTTATACAATATCATCTATTGTAAGTAATCTACGACAAAATATTGTCTTTTGAGCATATCTAATACTTTTTTTTGTGAATGGTATAGGTTGTCACTAATACTTCATTAATTTATTGGAATACATGTTTTTCAAAGTTGCGCATGATTATAACTCAAACAGTAAATTATGGAGAAAAATCCAAAATCGAAAGTTGTTAGGGATAAGAATAGGGCAACTCCTCACAAGAGCTTTAGAAATATAACTCCAATTTTGAAACCGTGACAGATTGTTTTGTAAAACTAAATTAAAAGAAAATCAAATAGCATAGGGTTCCGTTATCGTAAATCTTGTTCGATTACAACTTATTGGACGTGTGCCAGAACTTTCGATTCCGTCCCAACAATTCAGGTTGGAACCTGTACAGATTGAAATTAATATTTCATTGTAAGAAGTGACTCGTAAGTTATCCCAATTTTGAGTTCTATCGCACATGAACAAACAAGTTAGAATAATCATCTTCTGATATCGAAACCCTTACCGGCTGTTTGGCACACTAAATGATATCATCGTTTTGTATCCAAATCCGATTACATAAAGCAATATAACCACAAATCAACTAATATAAAATATTTGGTGCCCAAACACTTACACTATTACATTATTGCAAAGTTATTACAACTATTTAAGTAGACGCAAAAAACAAAGATGGGAGCAATATCTATTTCGCAGAAACTGGAGCTCAATCAGTTTCCTCCCATGCATTACCCCTATGAGTCTTTTGATTGTATGATTTTCATTACAAAAGTTTGGACGACGTCGATTGATGAGCGTTTCACGTCCGATCCAAATCGACCTTAAAATGTTGACTAACCAATCAGTGAGTCTCATCGGATTGAATCCTACTGTCTTCGAAAAAACAAAACTTTCAAATGCAGTATGATTGTTTTCACCTACAAAAAAGGGTAAAATATCACCAATCGCAGGGGACTGAAAGATGCCCTAAACTTGCAGCTTGTTCAAGGAATTGAACACCAATAATGGTTGGATTTTGCCTCTAGCATAATCATTCTGAAAACAGATCATGATAGAAAAATATCATATAAGTTAACACAAATGTAATCCTGCATTAAATATAACATATGCAAATTTACCATTCCCTTCCCGTACAATGCTTCCGGATTACTGCATCGGATGCATGCATTCACAAAGTTTGGAAATTGATTGTTCACGTCATGCAATTAAATAGCTGCAATATCTTCCATCGACACTTGTATATATATATGACGTTTTTGGTTTAAAGATTGTTAAACCTATGACAACTACATTATACGAAAACAACATCTATAAGTGAACCAAAATCGAACCTTTATTTTGAGCAAGAACCAGAAACAAATGTTGGGGTTTACATAAACGAAAACATACCATAGTTTTGCACTTCGTAGGTCCAACAGTGAATCTGCCGCAACTCGTTTGAGAATAGCAATAACGATTTTCATTCGGTAGTGATTCGAATGATTTCTCCATACTTTTTTTGTGTAACTTTTGGATGCAAATGAGGGTGAACATAGTGGATACATGGTTGGATGATTTGTTTGTGAAGTTGGGTTAAAAATTGCGCTTGAACGAATATATGTAATAAATGGTAATCATGATTCAAAGGGTGTTGTTTCATGTTTCACCTAGGAAAATGAAACACACCTCTTAAAAACCATACCCATTGGTTGCATGCAGGGTATAATTGTGCATCGAATTCATTTTCCCCCAAATTTCTACATAATTCTATCAACTTTTGCTACCGCGACACAAATTAGACATTAGATCCCAACTCAAAAAGTTCTAATAGGATGACATTTGAAATCAACCCATGTTTGTTTATATCAGACATCGATTTATCAATACATATTGTAAATAATGTACCAACAGACGGCGTTGTAAGTTTACTTGTAGTATATTGGGCTTCCATAGCCGTCTAATGCATGGGCATTATCTCAATTTCTTTTTCTTATAACACAACTGTGCCTTTAATGCACAATCCTGCACGAATGACAGGAATCGAACTATTTTAATACTATGTAAATGTAAAACTCCTAGTAATAAAAGTAAATTTATTTATATTTGTAAAAAGAATATTACAATATAAATAGATGAAAATAGTATTATGAAAGTACTAGAATTTTAGTCGAGTGAGAAAAATTTTTATGCGCAGAATTTATATGTGGAGAGATGAGAGTCAAATGAAAACTTGACATATGCCAAATTCAAATTTCAATTAAATTCATTCTTATTTTTCTCTTTTAATTCTAACTTAAATTTCACACTTTTTAATATTTCATTAGGCCCTAAAACCGCCGCATATAATTTTTTCTGTGTATGTACCAAAGAAAATTCGAGTACTAGAAAAAGAAGATTGAAACAACGGCAACAACATCAAGAAAATAAAAGAAATTTCTAAGTTCTTCCACTACACACGTGTCGCATTGGGTACATGCAGAGGTGCCAGCTGCCATCTTTCACTACATGCAGCCAGACACACATCCTCTATAATCTATATATTTGGCCTTAGGAGTTTGCAAATTAATAATATCAATCACATAATTTATTCATCTTATTTTGAAAAGAAAAGAAATCAATTTTGCAGCGGCATTGTCATGGATCTCATCACCACCTTTCTCAACTGGGTAGCCCCTCCTTTCACCTTCTTCAGCTTGCTGTTCATCCTGCCACCACTGCAGGCATTCAAGTACCTACTGTCCTTCATAAACACCATTTTCATTGAAGAAGTTGCTGCCAAAGTCGTCGTTATCACCGGAGCTTCTTCCGGCATCGGAGAGGTAAGTTATAAGTATATCCTTAACATATTATTGTCACTTAATCAATTGTTTCCGTAGTAAGCAAGAGGGTGGATACTATCAGTACTTGTCGAATTAATGTTTGATCTGTGATAGAATATTGCGTACGAGTACGCAAGAAGAGGGGCGTATCTAGTTTTAGCTGCGAGGCGAGTGAATAGCCTCAGCCAGGTGGCGGAGACGGCGCGGGAGCTGGGATCACCTGATGTTGCGATTGTTCGTGCCGATGTATCCAAACCCGATGACTGCAGGAGGGTTATAGATCAAGCTATGAATCGCTTTGGCCGCTGTAAGTTAATTTCTTATTTTGTTATTTCAAATTTATTAATATCGTTGATTTTTGCTTTGGTGTCTTGCTTGCAGTGGATCACCTAGTTAACAATGCTGGAATCAGTAACCTTGCGTTGCTGGAAGACGTGGAGGATATCACTACTTTTAGATCCATTATGGTATACTACGTGTAAATTTATTTTGCACTCTCTATATTTTCAATTCTCTGAATCTGGTTAATCAACATTTTTATCAGCACCGATCGACTAATGAATCTAAATTTTGTAGGACATCAATTTCTGGGGATCAGTTTACACGACCAAATATGCTCTACCGTACCTCAGAAACAGCAGAGGCCGAGTAGTAGTCCTGTCTTCATGTGCTTCATGGTTGCCTGCTCCAAGGATGCATGTTTACAACGTGAATTCAAAATTTCCCTTCCTCTTCTCTCTATCCTTCTTGTCTGTTTCTCTTTTGCCTACCAATTAAACAAAACTCCCCTGGCTTTCAGGCAAGCAAAGCTGCACTGCTTCAATTCTTCGACACTCTGCGGGTGGAGCTGGGGCCCGATGTGGGCATCACCATCGCAACTCCTGGATGGGTCGAGTCCGAGATGACCCAAGGCAAATTCTTAGAAGAACACGGGAACACGGTTGTCGATACCGACATGCGAGATGTAAGTATAACGTTGAGCTAATATTGCTGCAACTTATGATAAGGATGTTCCATGTTTACAGTGATGTGGTTTTTGGTATGGAGCAGGTTCAGGTGAACGTTCTTCCTGTGCAGCGGACGCATGAATGCGCCAGGGCCATCGTGCGGGGGGCTTGCCGTGGAGACAGGTACATAACGGAGCCGCGGTGGTTCAAGTACACGTACGTTTGGAAGGTGCTGTGTCCGGAGGTTGTGGAGTACATGTACCGGGTGATGCTTGTGATGAGCTTCGGGCCTTCGCAGAAGGATACCATTGGGAAGAAAATGGTGGACTACACTGGAGTTGACAGGATTCTTTACCCCGAGTCCATCAGAGCTCCGCAGCCAAAGACTGATTAAGATAATCGGAAATGTTATTGGGGGTTTCTTGTCGTTGCTGTGATTTTGGCTGTGTTATATATCAGTTATGTTGCTTTGCTGTATAAATGAATAAAACCAGGAAGCAGGCTGTGGCTTCTGTCGTGTAGTTTATGCTGTGAACGTGATGTACTGGTCATTTTCGTTTGATATTCCGAGAGATTTTCTTGTTCATGTTTTCGGTTTACTTGTTCACTTCTCCTTTTGCATCTTGAGATAACTGCTCTGAAGATGAGCTCGGTTAGATCATTATACAGGATTGACTTAGCAATATCAGCCAATCTCCGTGTTATTTTGCAAAGCAAAATATGAAACAAGCAAATGACTGCTTGTACAACCAGTTTTGACAGCCGGTTTGCTTTTCCCCGTGAACTTGGGTTACTCGGTCCTTCAGCCACACTCTGGATCTATGGAGTACCAATACACTAATGCAGACAGAAAATGGGATCGGTATCTGGGTGTCTAGAAATCAGTATTTCGGACCTTCAGACTACAGGTGTCTAACACCCGTTATTAATACAAGAATACAGTAATCATAACCACCATCGGTAGAATGCAACTTATAGATTAAGGTCAACACAATGTCCACTGCCAATATTTTTTAGCACTCGTTTCAATTTAGAAACGGTGCTAGGGATTGGAAGGATATTAATATTCTAACACGACATTAATCTTCTAACACCGGCATGTAATTTAAAAACCAGTGCTTGTTCACTGTAGGTTGTAAAGTTTTCAACACCAGTATGTAATAAGAATAATCGGTGCTGGTTTTGTTTTTAATTGCAATGTCCTATTTTAATTTTTTCTGGCCTATCCGGATCGGAACCCGGACAATTATCACAGAAGAAACTCATAACAGCTAGAATCTACAAACAAGATTAATGTTAAGAAAGGAGTAATGAATCAATTTAAAACTAAATGTCTAAAAAACATAATCCATCTACAAGCAAATTATAGGGAAAACTGTAGATTTTAATGAAATCCATTTTCTACACTTCAAGAAATTGGTCGAGACCCATAGAAGTCTTGTAATGTTTGAAATATACGTCCACCAAACCTGACACTATGTCTCGGTTACAACTGCTATCTCCTTGGCGTTGTATGCCCCTTTTTTAGGGAAATAACGGTTGCTTTCAAAACAATCCGATGATTAACTACGTGAAAGTATTTTGTATGTAAGAAGAACATATGATTAATTTGTAATTTGTCGGCCAACCTCTAGAATATATGTAGAGGTGGTGTTGAGCAAAAACTCTTCCATGAAGAGGAGGACGTCGTATCCGCATTCTCAACCACTCAACTTACTTCGGTACTGCAAATGAAAAAATTGAGTTAAGTGTAATTATATTAAATAATGGTGGAAATGAAGGGACTCTTGGATTGAATGACTTACATAAATGTTTGTGACTTTCCACGTGTAATCCGGAGGCGGTTCCATGTTGATCTTCTCTCTTTGATGCTCGCATGCAATGTTGAACTTTTAATGGTTTATTAACTCACACTTGTAGACATTAAAATTTATATCGTTGAAAGGAATGAAAGTATCTGGAAATGATTTTGTTTTCATTAATGTTTTTTTGTTTGATTCCTCCACTCATCAAGTCAAGGATAAAAACTTCCTCCAGTCATCGACCTACTAGACCATGTGATTTCTTGGTACGCCTAGATTTTTAGAGTCATGCCTTTGCATCCCTTATCCTCTCTCCTTGAATGCCCTTAATGTACAAGGTGACCAACTTGCTATTTTGTTACAAATAGTGATAATATAGTTAGTCCAAAATAGTTTTTACATGGAAACGGAAAAAAATCCAAACTGTTTGAATATTTTAACTGTAATGCATATTTACCTACTCATCTTATTCTCCGTCGCTTGGGGGATCTTTGCCCGAGCCGCTGATACTGGTGGATACACCTACAAACAAAGCATTTTCTATGAAGCTCTTTGGGTCGGCGAGGCCTTCGAGAATATTTATTCCTCCTATTGCAGCAACACCCTTGACGAATTGCTTGAGGTATGAGACCATCGCCTTGACAACCGGCAAATCAACGAAAGGTTTCTTGGCCTCTTTCTTTTGAGATGAGAAGCTGCTCTCACACTTGTTTCTTGATATGCGTGGGATAGCAAGAACTACTGGTACTCGGAATTGGGTACCTCTGTACCGCCCTCGGTGATCCTTCTTGCCAGTGGCTTTCATCAAAATGTCCTCACCCGGACCAACTCTGGGGTTCCATTCTCTTTTTCCTCATTGGTCCTCAACCGTGGTTCATATTATTGTGCTAATAATGAAAATAAATGTTTACTTAGATATGAAACTATTATTGCATTGGATACTTATAATGTCATCCACTATGGCTTTGATTTCCGCGGTTGTATAATCCTTGTTTTTTCCCTTGTTCGACTCCAAGTGGACCAGCGATCTTTCGGCTTGAAATTCTTGGATGTGATCTCCTCCTTGATTCCGTGTATCCCTGATCCCTTAACTTCTTCCTTTCCTTCTCCTTTAGCTGTTCTATCATCTTCTCCTTCGTAACCATGTTCCCCTGTGGTCCGGTGTCGTGGACATACTTCTTTTCCTTAGATTGCTCATTTGCTTTCTTTCTTTTTTTCTTTCTTTTTTAAAAAATTATTTATTAACACAATGAATTCGTTGATAAATATTGATATATTATTTTGGATAACACATAAGAACTTTACTTACAAGAATTTCCTCTATTCTTCTATGTTCCTAAAATTTCTTCCACTCCTCCTCATCCATCCACCTGTACTTGTCCCACGGCTTCTATTTTGGAACTTTTCCGTCCAACAAAAACAACATGTACTTGTTCGCCACCTTGCTCTTCCAGTTGCGATGTGCATCGCTAGCCTTGCCCACCACATTCTTCCACAACTTCCTTCATTGGTCTTTAGTCAATTTAGTTTCGAACTTGAAACTCACCTGCTATGGAAGATTACACAATATTAAGTTTAGGGGCATGAATACAAAGTTTAATAGTAACAATTAGGCATTTATAAACTAAGTATTACGAAATCGTTTATTACCTTTATGTCCCTCCACGCTTCCTCCGTCACATCATTCGGGACGTTAGGCCAGTGTATCCATATACAAAATCCGATCTGCCTCCAAAATGCGCAATTGCAATATGCAGTCCAGGCGCTCCAGTTTCTTACACAAACCATCCCACCTTCAACTTCCTTAAAGGAGACGGGGACATGTCTCATTTCCTTGTCTAACATGACTGATTGGCACGTAGACGTCCCTCGTTCCCTACACCAATTGGAAATCTCAAACTTGTCAAACAACTTCCTTGACGCCCGTCTGCCTTTGTAAGGTCATCATTCATCGGATCGCAAAAGGGGTTATCCTCACTATCTCCCTCATTGACCCGCCCCTCCCGAGCGTCGTTGAAAGCACGGGTGGAGGAATGTTTGCATTCGAAGATAGAATTTATATGTTTCTCCCATTCTTACTACTATACTATCGAGAATGGTAGATAGTGGCAAGTACCGGGGTCATGCAAAGAGATGTTAGGAATCTAATAATCAACTAAACACAACCGTGGCCGGGTTGTCAATCTGACCACGTGTTAGGAATAAACAGTGTTGTGAAAACGGTCTTTTGGGGGAGTTTTTACCAACAACTACTAGCATGCAATTGATCACTAGAATTAACAATATAAACTAACACTCGAAGAATATTTACGTAACAAGGTCAATGTCATTTAGCTCATTGATTTCATCAAATACAAGAACTAAACCCTATTATTTTGTGTGTGACACGTGGTGCAAACAATGGTCAAAACTCCCCCCTATCTATCACATAAATGAGCGCGTATAAAATCTTTTGTCAGCCTAGCCTTCGCAACTAAAAGAGTGCAACAACGATCGTGGCTCATTGCGCAGGTCTGATTCTCCCTCATGCTATTAAGTCTTGGGCGGAACACCACGAATGAGCTACCCCTAGGCCTACAAAGGCAAAGGAAGTAGGCGTCTTATCAATGGCTCTAGGATCAACAAAATAATCCTAATTTTCTACCTAATCTCCCTCTACTCGTAACCCTTCGGCCCTCTTTGGTCGGCTAACTAGAGCATGGTCGATCATGACGATTAACAATGAAAACATTCGTACACACACTCTGTTTTGGACTATCGTCACCCCAAGCACATATAGGTTTCCTTAACCAGGGCATAGAAATAGTGCACCAACATGAAATAGACTTAGTTGTGTGCCAACAAAGTGTGACAATCATGAAATTCACAAGAATATTATGAACAAGCCAACATAATAATCACAAAACACATAGAAATAGGTAGATATAGAAATCTCACAAAATAAACATTAACACATGAATATAAATATTGTCTCCAGGTTAGGTCCCTACTCCCTAAGCATTGAACCCAAGTTTTTCATTAGATTCAACAACTTTTAGGTAAAAGAAAAATATAAAGATTAAAAAAAAGAACCTAGAGAGAAGGAAGAGTATTTTCTTTCTCTAACCTACTCTTGAGATCTAAAAATAAGCATAAACTTAAACCCTAGTAGACATATGTCCATATATAGTAGTAGAAAATTAGGCCTTAGCAGCCGCAATTGGCACTGGGGGGTGACTCGTGACACGGCCCGTGCTGGTAGAGGGGGCTCCGTTCTGGCACGACACGTCGGCCCTGGAATGGGCCTTTCCAGCAGTGCCGATGCGGGCCATCGTCCGGCTCTGCATTTTGCTCATTCTGATCCTTGTCCCACATCGTTTGACACGCCCTGTCAGCTGGAACCACATTTTGCTCAGTATCTCGATGTGGCCCACATCATTCTTCACACCCCATGAGCTGGTCTTGGAATTTTTAACTTGAAACTGTGTGGGCCATGTAAAATGGAACGTCCCGCTCCCATACATAGCTAAATTTTGGAGTGAAAATGTGACTTTGAGTGCACGGCCAACCGAAACGGACACCGTCCGTGCTGAAAATTGACACGTCACGTGTCGGGTAGTATGGGCCATGCCAAGGCTCCCTGACATGGGCCGTGTCACATAGTACCGATCATACTAGCGTTGGCCTCGTGCCAGGCTTGTGCAGTCCGTGTCGGCCATGGCTGGTTCGGTCAGCTAACATTTTTGCTCCACTACGGGTGAACCATTGGTCCAATTTGGGAGTTCTTGTGGTTTACTTTATAGCGCTCGAGAAGATGAATCCAATGGTGGCACTCTCAAGGGTCGATTCTTCTTGGATTTTTCCCAGAACTCCGTGCAATCTCGAACAACGAACCCTCCATTTCTCCTTTGGCCTTCTTGAACTTTGAATCTGGATTTCTTGATCCCAATTCCATCTACTACCACACTTTGGAGTTTGTGCCCTTGAATCTACTACCATCGGTGCGAATGACATTCGATATCTTCTACCATCCTTGTGAATAGCCTTGAAATATCTACTACCACCCTCGTGGATGGCCTTCTGCAGAAGATAATGAAAAAGCACTTATGAGCAACCTAGTAATGAGATCAAAGAGGAAGATATAGGTGCCCGTGAATACAAAGTTTCATTTAACTTCAATTAAGTCTACAAAACTTGGGATTTAAAGAAGAAAACTAATAATGGCTGTCCAAACCATTTTTCGTGCAAACCTAACTAAAACTAGCAATCAACCAAACAAAAGATGATAATAAATGTGTTAAATGCATCGGCTAACACGTGCATAATGGTGTACATTAGTTGGAGATGAAAACAAGGTATGATTTCTTAGAAAATCTCTCTATGGTTTAAGGAAATCCCCCGAGACAATGGTACTTGAGATTTGATGAGTTTTTGGTGCAAAATGAATTTCTACGGAGTAACTTTGATAGTTGTGTATATGTCAATGGGATTGATAGTAGTGTAATATTCTTGTTGCTATATGTTGATGACATCTAGATAGCGTCACAGAACAAGAACGAAGTCCACAACTTGAAACGGCTTTTGTGAAGTAAGTTTGAAATGAAAGACATGGGATCGGCCAAGAAGATTTTAGGAATGGAAATCACAAGGGATAGGAGACGAGGTGAATTATTTGTGTCTCAATGTGATTATCTTTGGAAGGTGGTGGATAAGCTTGGGATGTCGGAGACAGAGGCGGTTCAAACACCTTTGGTGGCTCATTTTATGCGTTCTGCAAAGATGTCACCAAAGACCGGGGAGGGTCAACCGAGTATGGGGAAGATTCCTTATGCAAGTGACATTGAAAGTCATATGTATGCCTTGGTGTGCACACGACCGGATTTAGCATATTCGGCTAGCCTTATAAGATGGTTCATGGCCAACCCAGGAAAAGAACATTGGGAGAGAACAAAGTGTGTTTTTCGGCTTGTGAAGGGAACTTTATATGTTGCCTTACATTACAAACGGGTGAATGAAGGTGAGGCTAAGTTGAGAGCATATGTTGATGTGGACTTTGCGGGTGACTTGGAAAAGAGGCGGTCATTGATAGGGTATGTAATCACTTCATTTGGTTGTGCGGTGAGTTAGAAAGCACAATTACAATCGGTGGTTGCACTTTCTACGATGGAGGTCGACTACATCGCCATCAGGGAAGGTTTGAAGGAATCTCTTTGGTTAAAAGAGTTGATTGGTGAGCTCGGGATCGCCCAAAATGAGGTGTAGTTGTTTTGTGATAACCCAAGCGCAATACACTTGACCAAGAACCAAATGCATCATGAAAGGATGTAACATATCGACATAAAGTTACACTTCATTCGAGATATGGTCGCCCAATGGTTTGTTGTTAAGAAAGTGCACTCGGATGAGAATCCGGCGGATATGGATACAAAGGAGATGAGGGGGGTCAAGTTTCAACATTGTTGAGAATTGATCAATGTCATGAAGTTGAGCAACTAGAGGAGGATGTGGAGAATGGTTCGACAGAAATTCTTGGTGTTGTCAATTATTGTTCGATCCCTGTTCTTAATGAAATCAAAGTGGAGATTTGTGGGTTTGGTGAATTTAAATGTGCCAAGCCCACCCTTTATTCTAAGTGATATACTTCCCCTTTGCCTTTGTGCCTTTGTACAATAATGTAGGCATACAGGCAGAATGGGTTGGGGACTTAAAAAATGAGCATAATTCCTTTTTCGCCGAGGTGATATAAATAGGCAGAGGCAGTAGCCGTGAGCAGTGAGGGAGAAAACAGGGGGAAATAGAACAAATATACTTCCTCCGATTTTTTAACATTGGCTTCGTTTGAATGCAATTTTCTTCAAAGCATGTTTAACTGTCAATAACTTTATTTGCACAAAATAATGGACGTCATGTGAGGTGTCTTTGGATTCTCCATAACACGTAGTTTCTAAAAAGTAAAATTTTATAGTCCATTATTGTATGAAATTAAAGTTATCGGTTGTCAAACATGCCTTGAATTTTTTATAGAAAAAATGGAGTCATTGTTAAGAAACCAGAGGGAGTAGAACAAACAATTTGGGAGAAAATTTTGAGGAGAAAGGAGGAACCATTGAGTACTTGTAATCTTTGTAATCTTTGTAATCTTGGATTGATCTTTAGTGAACCATTCTCCAAGCAGAATGCAGGATAATTTGTCCAAACTTGGGTAAAACTCCCCGTCTCAATCTCCTCTTTATTTTTTGTCGATTATTCTTGTGGTAGTATATTTCATGTTGGTAAATATACACAACCTTGGATTTCTTCAACAATAATAAGCGATTAAATTAAGGATTGGAATTTTTATATTTAAATTAAAAATAAGCCATATTAATATTTAATATCAAAAGGATGAAAAAAATTCATAGAATAAATTTCTAATTCATATAATCAATAATTAATTTCTAAAAAATTATACTACTAAAACGGGTTTTAAAATGTACTAATTATTAACCAGTACTGAACTAAATGATAATATTACATGAATACTTGACCTTTTGTTAAAAAGATCCACCTTACTGAAACTAGATTCATAACGTAAAATGCATTAATTATACTATTTCATAAAAAAATTAATAAAAAGTATTATCATGAGTACTCTTAATTGTGTAATATTTTTGTAATATGCAAAAGAACACAATCACTTTCTATATCTTCACAATCTACTACCACAAAGATCCCCTAATCTACTAGTCATCTATATATATATATATATATATGAGTAAAATGCTTAGATGACCCTCAGTTCTTTGGAAAGTGCAAATATAACCCTCAGTTTTTCAAAAGTGCTAGTATACCCATGGCTTATTTTCAAAAGTGCAGGTTTACCCATGGTCGGCCAAAATATGTAAATTTATACCCGAGTACCCAACTTTTTTCTCCATATTTTTTTGGGTACAACTGATCACTTCAATGACTTTGGGTATAGCCGCACTTTCAAAAAACTCGGGGTTATATTTGTACATAACAAAGAACTGAGGTTATATAAGCACTTCATTCTATATATATAAATATATAATCGGTGATAGGAATTCAACTACTCGTATCCGATCACCATAAAATAAGTAAAGGATGATTTCGGTAAGTGTTTTTCGTTGTCTTTATATTTCTGTTAGCTCTTCAACTTGTGGAGTCAGACGTGATTCAGCCGAAAGATGCAGCGGACACCGAGGTGCATGTTGCGATGGAAGAAGAAAGCAGTGCAGTACCACATAGGATGTTGAGAAGTGGCCTTCCCGCTCCACCGGCCCCTCAACACAACATCCCGGGTCGTATGAAATAATTGAATTTTTCAGCTTTTGCAAATAAACTATGCCAGTTCTTTTTAAGCAGAGTATCATAAATATGTGAGAGGTATCACGCTTTTTTTGTCCCATGAACAACCTTGATTTAGTTTTTGGGTGCAATAGACAATTAAGTTGCAACTGAAAAGGAAATGAAAATTAGTTATCATGAAAGTGTGTTTTGCATTTGGTGGACGATCGATTACGCTGGGGAGAGAGATTGTAAAATATGAATGTGTTTATTAATGATACAAAGGTACAATATATATAGACAGTCACAGATAGAATTACAAAAGGAAAAGAATTATATCTATGGTACAACTATATCACAAAATATCTCACAAAATATCTCAACACTCCTCCTCAAGTTGGAGCATGAGGATCCAGAATACCCAACTTGCCCAGAAAACTCTGAAATGACTGTTTTCCAAGCGACTTAGTAAACAAATCAGCTGGTTGACTGGAAGTACCAATATGATAAGTAACAATTTCACCGGACTGAATCAAATCACGAACAAAATGACAGTCAATCTCAATGTGCTTAGTCCTCTCATGAAAAATTGGATTGGCTGCAATATGAAGGGCTGCTTGACTATCACAATATAAACGCATCGGAGTAGAATGAGCAATACCCTAAGAACGTAGAAAGGCCTTAAGCCATAATAACTCACAACAAGCAACAGTTATGGCTCTGTATTCTGCTTCCGCCGAAGAACGAGAAACAATCGGTTGTTTTTTCGTCTTCCAAGAAATCGAATATTCTCCAATCATCACAAAATAACCAGTCAAAGAACGACGATTGATCGGAAAAGCCGCCCAATCGGAATCAAATAATGCAGTAAGCTGAAGGGAACTCTTAGCCGATAGAAACAAACCTTGACCAGGATGACTCTTCAAATAATGCAGAACACGCAGTGCTGCGTGCCAATGGGCCAACCGTGGTTTCTCCATGAATTGGGCCAATGTATGAACAGCATAACTAAGCTCTGGACGAGTGATGGTGAGATAAATGAGCTTCCCAACCAATCTGTGATACTGCGCAGAATCCCGAAACAAAAGACCATCAACTCGCACCAAATTGTGATGCTGTTCTATGGGAAAATATGTGGGTTTTGCTGCCAATAACCCTGTATCAGACAAAATATCCAAGGCATATTTCCGTTGACACAAAAATATCCCATAAGGCCGACGAGCTATCTCAATGCCTAAGAAATACTTCAGGGCACCGAGATCCTTCATATGAAAATAAGAGCCCAAATACTTCTTGAACTTGGTCTCATTCTCCGGAGAAGAACCAGAAACAATAAGATCATCAACATAAACCAAAACATGGAGAGAAACACCATCCTTCAAGTAAGAAAACAAGGAATAATTCGCCTTACTCTGAACAAACCCAAAGATACGAAAAGCATCAGCAAGTTTCACAAACCAATTCCGCGAAGCCTGTCGTAAACCATAAAGAGATTTGCAAAGCTTGCAAACCAATCCGGGTGTCGGAAGTGTATAACTCGAAGGAGGACGCATGTACACCTCCTCCTCAAGATCACCATGCAAAAAAGTATTGTGAACATCCATCTAATGAAGATCCCAACCACGAATAGCAGCAACAGTCAAGAAAAGACTAACAGAACTCATCTTGGCAACAGGAGCAAATGTCTCAGTAAAATCAGTTCCCTCAATCTGTCGGTTACCAAGAGCAACCAAATGAGCTTTGTGTCGCTCAATAGAACCATCAGACTTAAACTTAGTCCGATAAACCCACTTACAACCAATCGTCTTCTTGCCAGGAGGAAGAGAAGAAAGAATCCAAGTGTTATTCCGCTCGAGTGCATCAATCTCGTCGGACATAGCCGTAGGCCAATGCTCATGGCGATAAGCATCAGCAAAAGTAACTGGATCGGCGGCATCTGTAACTGCAGCTAAAAATCTATAATGCGAAATCAAAAAATTATTACAAGTGACATAATCAACAATAGGGTAATGAGTATTGAAGACAGTGAAGTGGATGACACGAGTGCAGCAGAGGGGGGTTTAATGGAGTGAGGAGCAGTGCAGATGTAATCTTGCAATTTAACAGGAGGCTGACGAAGATGAGTGTTGGGAGGCCGAACTGGATGACTAGAAATCAGCGTCTCAGAGGGCGGTGGTCGTTCAATGAATGGAGCTGACTGTTGAGAGATGGGTGCCGAGGCAGGAGGCTCGGCTGGAAGCTATCGCTGATCGGGCAACGCTGGTGGCGGCTAGCGTGACTCGACATCAAACGGCGGACAATCGGGAATGGCCGGCCGCGGAGAGTCATGGATCGGCGGCTCCACCGGGTCAAATAACACAGTAATGGAGTCATCAAAAATTACAGGCAATTGAGATGGCAGTGGATCAGCAGAAGGCGTCTTCGCAGAAACTGGTGCAAAAGGGAAACAATCCTCATAAAATATCAC
>JAULKM010000010.1:8756000-8775596 GCA_032355605.1 Rubia tinctorum
AGAGTATATATTTAACCTAGATTACCTAAACCCAGAACAAAAGCACAAAGATCCATGATAAAAATTGGAGAAAAGATGAAAAGAAGGAAGAGTAAATTCAAACTAGGGTTTTGAAGAGGAGAAAATTCGTCCTTCAATGGGGGAGAGAAGGAGAGTATTTATAGTCTAAAAAATTAAAAGAGAAAAGCAATAAAATGGCTTCTGGGCTCTTTGACATGGCCAGTGTCAATTTGACACGGTCAGTGTCATGTGTTATGCCCAACTTCTACCAATTTTCAAAATAATTGGTCTTCTCTTCTAACTTCCGTCGCCTCTTCAATGTCGAACTCTTCAAACCAGAACTCTCTAAAAGGAGTCTTCAAAATGATCTTCAAAACACTTCATAAATCAAATAATTAGGACATAAAACATGTGATATCATCCTAACCCTCTAATTGATAAAATGTCGATTTACTTCAAATTAAATCACTAATCTATTACAAAATTAGACTTCGAATGTACCAAAAATATGATATAAATTGAGCACATCAGAATCTTGGAATTGCCAAAACACAAAATTGGTGATGTCATATTGAAATTCAGTAATATGTCATCATAACTATGCGATTTGAACATGATTGGGTGAATGGAACACTCTCGAAAAATGAAAATAGAACAATTGTACATCATTTTGGGAGATTGCCCCGTTGCCCAAAAGTTGGTGAACACCCTATCCATTGCTTCGAGATATTTGAATTTTGTTATTATAGCCCAAATAAAGGAATTTTAGACATTATAATTTTTGATAGCATAAATTATGAAGCAATGGTACAGTACAATAAATAGTTTGGATTTGGTAAAGGGAAATCATATTTGATTATCACTGTAAATTAAAAAAAACATGCTAAATGTAAATCCATGTGATAATCATAATATTATTTCCGCAAAATAACAAAGATTTGTTCTAAACGCCTGATAAAATTTAAAAAATGATAAAAAAAACCCTTAGTTTATGAAATTTTCATAGAAAATCATGAATAATATATTGCGAACGACTTTTAATCCAACATCCGTGCATCTTCTGAGCTGGTCCTCACGTCGTTCTACCCAAAGCATGGGTCTGGGAATGAAGGTAAATGTCCAACTCCTTTCATCACATCCTGGAACTGATATTCAAAAACCTCACCCATGTGATCGCACCATGACCTTTAATAATGTGATTCCATCAGCAGACTTTTCACACCCTCCTCTAACGCCTTTTTGAATTACCAAATTCAAAGCATATTTACTTTTATTTATGAGCAGACCATTCTTCTCTTGTTTCACTTGAAACCTTAGAAAATAAGTGAGTTCTCCCACCATACTCATCTCAAATTCAACCTCTATCAAATTCATAAAATCCTATACAAAATGGTGAAGTTTACCCGAACATCATATCATTAACATAGATTTGATCAATCAGTCTATTTGATGATTCACAAAAAACAAGCAAGGTGCGATCTACTCCCCTCGACCATAGCCTTTCTACATTAGAAAGGTAATGAGTCGCTCATACACATGGTGTGGGAAATGAGGATATTCAAATCCTTTAAGCTATTCCACATATACTTTTTCTTTGACTACTTCATTCGAAAAATCTCTTTTGATATCCATCTGATGTAAAGTGAAATCCATAGTGCAAGTCATAGAAAATAAGATCCAAATAGACTTTAACCTGGCAACCAGTTCAAAGGTCTCATCAAAATCAAACCCTTCAACCTGAGTGTATCCTTGAGCTACCAACCTTGCCTTGTTCTGGGTAATATTTCCATCAGCATCATACTTATTCTTGAAGATCTACATCGTTCCTTTGACATTTACTCTTTTAGTACAAGGGATAAGGTACCACACATCATTGCATTCAAATTGCCCACGTTTTTCTTGCATTGTTGCAATACAATACTCATCAAGGAGGTCTCTTTGTAATTCTTGGGTTCAATGAGGGACAAAATACATTGTAGACCAGCGAATTCCCCATAGTTAACACGATGGAACAATCGAGTCATTCTTCTATTTGATTCATCTTGCACTGATGTTGGAACATGGGAGGGTTCTGGAGAGGATGGTGTTCCATCATCACTGAAGTTATAGTATCAGCTTCATCTGTAGGATCTACCTCATTTGGTGTTCCAACATCATTATGCCCTTGATCTAAGAAATCTTTTAATGCTGGAACATGGTGAGAATTTAATTTTTCTTTGTCAATTGTTGTCATTTTTCTCTCATCATATTCAACACTCAAGCAGTTCACTTCTTGTTCTAACAACATTTGTCTGATGACCGAAAACCAGTAAGTACTTTGATGTTGCTATTTTTCACTATGCACTCCTCCTCATGAAATTCCACCGTCATATTATCATCACATAGCTGGTTGATACTTAGGAGATAGACCTTTAGATCTTCCACCAACAGAAAACTAGTAAATGTTGTAAATTCCTTTATCGACAACTCACCTTTTCCAACTACCTTGCTTGTTTTTCCATCGCCAAAGGTAACAAATCCACTATAATGGGGTTTGATCTTCTTTAGGTACTCTTGACATCCAGTCATATGTTGAGAACATCCACTATCAAAGTATCATGAATCCCTAGAGTATGCAATAAGAGAAGTGTAAGTAAATAAGGCACAAATTAGGGGTTTTAGGGATCCACAATTTTTTGACCATCTTTGATCGTTGGACATCATCTATGTCAGAACATTCAAAGAGTTGTCCTCCATTCATAATATCTCTGAGAAGGTTAAAGAAATAATTCTCTGTATGATCTTGATAGGTACAATAACAACACATAAAGCTTTTCGTGGGATTTTTTTGATCAATTTTCTCTTTAAAATTTGAACCTCTGTTTTGAATACCCTGGTGCTCGTATATGGTTTTCATAGCCTATCCATTGTCGATTTCCAGAAATTTGACCCATGGTGAGTATATCATCCAAATTTTCTTTTCTAGTATTCAACCTGTTAATAGTCGTCTCAGTAACTTCAGCCCCCGTTGTCGTCGAACTCAGATTTAATCCCAACAACTCAATTTCCCTTTTGATTCATTCCACTAGGGATTCAATCTCTCTTCCTTATTCAGCTGAGGTGTTTATATATTTTTTGAGGATTTTTTTGCGTCAACAACTTTCAGCCACATTTCATACATCTTTTCATATGCAGCATAGGCATTTTCATCATTCACACTCATGTCTTCGTTATCGATTGAAAAATATTCTTCACTTACCTTCTCTGTGTTGGAAAATTGAATTTCGGCAGCCTGAACTATACTAGAATATTGATTCACTACTTCATGTCCGATGTTGGAACATCTAGTACCAACTTCTGAGCCTCCTTAAAGTTTTGCTCCGAAAGCCATAAAATTACAGGTCAGTTCCTCTTCATGATTCTTCTCTTCTTCATCATCACTCCATGAGGTAACGTATGATTTTCCTTGCTTCTTCCGAGTGTTTGAACATTCAGCTTGGATGTGTCCATATACTTCACATTATCTGCATTGAATCCTTTCTTTCTACATTAATTCTCCATTTTAACTTCTTGAGAATTGCTGAGTGATTTTCTCAATCTGTGGCTCACGGTTGTTACCAGAGTCTTGAAATTGTGATATGTTCCCATTAAACATTTCCTGAGAATTCTTATTTACCACTTTCTTCAGCATTCTTGAGATATTACTTGTGATAAGAGCAAATTCTTCATTTACATCATTGATATCCTCTTCATGATTTTTTTCTTGGTGACGAAGTTTTAAATTTCATCTCCTTCTTAGTTGGATGTTCTCACGCCATCTCATAGATTTGTAGTGATCCCATCAGCTCATCCAAAGTCATTATGGCCATATCCCTTACTTCTTCTATTGCAACTACTTTTATGGCAAATGTTTGGGGAAGGGATGTCATTGTCTTCTTCACTTGTTTAGACTCTTTGTAAAATTTTCCTAATTGATGCGCCATATTTGTGATGTATCTGAGTATTCCATTGAACACTGCAATAGTCTCGTCTTGTTCCTTTTTCACCTCTTCGAATTTTATGGCCACCATTTTTAGTTTTAATTCACGCACACGACTTGTTTCCTCATGAACGGTTCGTAGGATATCCCATGCCTTCTTTGCGTGATGACACGATGAGATGAGTTTTAACTGATTTTCAACTACTGCGGTAAAGATGACATTTAATGGTCTGGAGTTCGTCAATCTAGCCTTTGGTTAATATGTTTTCCACGACTCTTTAGGCTAACTATTGGGTCTTTAGAACTAGATTCTCCTCCTTCAGAAATTCCAACAATTGGGGGTTTCCATTTTGTTTTAACTTAGTGCCAAGCCAATTCATTCAGTACAATTTTGAACACTATATGCTAGCTTTCCAGTAGATGTAATTTGTTCCCACCATCAGTGGTGGCCGAGACATAAAAGCTCCTTCTTTGGTCATGCATTGTTAAAACTGAATCACACTTTCCTTGTCAAAACTGAGGTAAAACACGTGACTTAGCTCTGATTCCAATTGAAATTTGGTTTTACCAATCTTCTAATTTTAATACAATTAATTAGTTCCAACTTAAACCAAGTACGTTAAAACATAAAAGGTAACACAAGAGACTTTGTTGCGCAGTTCGGTGAAATCACTTACATCGCGGGGTATGTCCCAATTCAGAATAAATCTACTAATCATACTTATTTTATCTAATGATAACGTGTGGATTTCACAAGATCCTCCTTCTACCGATCCGCCTTGATCAGACTCTCTCTGACCTCGAAACTCATCAACGCTAGAACTCCTCCTCCCGAGGAATTAAGATGTATGATTATGAACTTGATCAACAAATTAAGATTATGTTGGAACACATGTTGAAGGCTCTTGAGAACTTCTTAAAATATATGAACACTTGAATGCAGGTTTTCTTCAATTTAATCCATAAGTAGCTCAGCCAAATTGTCTTCTATTTATATCCACGAGAAGTTTAGAATTCTCTACCTTTGTCTACAAAATATTCCGTTTTCAAATCTTCTTCTGATGTATATCACAATCCCTTGAATATATAGAAGATTTTCCTTATCTCATCATATCCATTAAACAAATTAATATTTCATAAATTTAATTTCTTAATAATAGGGATTTTCCATAAATCCAATATGCTTCTATCACATGTACAATCATATATTGATTTTTTTCAATCTTCCATACTTTAATATCCACACAATATTCTTCAATCCATTAAACAACTTTCCATATGTTCTATGGAAATTATTTGCACACATGAAGTATTCCTATTCCATTTAATATTCTTATTGTAATCATATCCAATGAATCTAGGAATTACCAAATCCAATCCCTTGAAATAAGGGATTAAAATATTCCCATCCAATCAAACCAAATACCATGAAATGGCATAATATCAAACCAATTCAAATTTTCTTAAATCCAATCCAATCACATAAATATAGGAATTGACATAATCTCCAATCTCAAGCACGGATGGATATTTCTACCCACCACGAATCTCCTTTTGCCACATATCTTCCCATATTGATGTTTCAACATACACTTTCCATATTTACATAAAGTACAGACTTTACAAAGTGGTTACTAGTTGTAACCATTATACTAGTATTTGTATCACCAGAATCCATGGTAAAATCAATCAAATATACCACAAATCCTATACCGGAATGTTGGGAGTAAACACACCCATTTCTCAAAGTTTGTTCAACAACAAACACAAAAATAATTGCCCGGGTATAACATCGTCTCCAAAATTAAAGAATTCTTTCAACAATGCCACCACCACAAATTTAATCACAACAAAATAAGAAATTCAATAGTATAAGTAATCAAGCAAAGACACAAGAACATTTACATGACACCCTCTTCGGTATGAAGAGTAAAAATCATGAGAAGGTTATGAGTCCACCCCAATTTCTCTTATTATGATCATTCATATATATGAAGGTTACACAAACCCAATTTTAGGTCTCAAATGGGTACACAACTTACTCGTAGCAACATATGCCAGAGAAAAGTGAAGAATATCACCAAAGACAAAACTTGGTCGAGCATTCATATCTCACGAACCTGAGCATTAATTGAGAATCCCACTGTTCATAATACATCCCAAGATGTCCCAAATCTGGTGAAATTTTTTCATCACAATCAGACCATGGGTGACCTTTGATCAGAGTTGTTTTGTGAAGCTGCACTAGAAAAACGTGAAGAACAAAAAGACATTATTTCTTCCTTTTTCTATATGTCTCACTTTCTGTTCATAATAGAGATATAATTGATTTAGAATCAGGATAAGAAATAAATACCCTTTCTTAATATTAGCCAAGCCTCTCTAAAATTCTCTGGCTTTTCCCAAAATTTACCGAATTTTCTTAGCCAAACTTTACTGTCCTTCTTTGGTTGGCCGCAACCCACCGTCGCCGTCCGGTACCAAATTTCCAGAAACTTTCAGATTCTTTTCTGGCAATCATCTCTTCTCCGGTTAGTCTCTATCTCGCCTGATCTATTTCCACTATCGCCATCTCACGTCTTCAACTGCCGTCTGATTGTCGTCGAGTCTAATCCTCCAGTTTTTGCTTCCCCGATCGTGTTTCTTCAAAACCTAGATTCAAGTTCTTCTCAGACTTCTCAGAGTTCGATTGCCGCCGTTGTCATCTTTACAGACTTTCCACTCCGCTAGCTCCATCTTCTTCACAAGTCGTCGTCCTTATTTCTCAGGGTTTTGTGCTTCTCCGTTCGCCGGCGTCCTCATCAATTCCATCTTTTGTCACAAAGCCACCATCAAGAAGGGTGCATGAGACACACGCACCCATCTCTTTTCCAGTGAGTGCATCTCTATGTTTGCCTCCTCCAAGAGCGCGCGTTACACGAGCCTCCCCAACAGGTCAGATTCTTGCAGAGTCAATTTCTCTTGAGTTGGAGTTTTTCTAGCGAGTTGAAGCATTTTCTCTCGGTTTTTTCCACTTCTAGCCATCATCTAATTAGCGCCTCTTGAGAACCCAGTCAACTCTGATTTATTAAAAAAACATATTGGCTTATCTTGTATTATGACTCCTTTTGATCAATCACAGTGTCAATGGTGTTACGTTTTGGGTCATGTTGCTTCTTCTTTCTCTAAATTACATAGTGAATGTTACCAATTGCAGTGTCAGTGGTGTAAGAAATTTTGCTATGCTACCTCTATTTGTTCTCTTTTGGTCTTGCGAGCCTCATCTCCTGCATTTCGACCACTTGATCCTTCGCATGCTCGCTAGATAGCTGATTATGGTGATACGAACCACATGACTTCTTCTTAGTCCGCTCTTGATAGCGTGACTCCTTATTCTGGTAACAAATGTGTTATTTTTGGTAATGGTTCTGCTCTTCCCATTACACATGTTGGTCACTCTCGGGTCTCTGATTCCTTATCATTTTCTGATGTTTTGGTTGTTCTACATATTAATAAAAAAATTGATGTCTATTAGTAAGTTAACTCGGGATATGAATGTTGTCATTTGCTTTGTGATTCTTCTTTCACTATTTCAAACAAGTTTACTAGAGATGTTATTGGAAAAGGACATCATGATGGTGGCTTATATGTTTTTGATTAAGGTGGTGTTGCTTAATCTACTTTTATTGCATCGTGTGCTTCTAAAGCATCTTTTGAACTTTGGCACAGTAGATTGGATCATGTGCCTCACAATATCATTTCATCTTTAAGCAAGTCTAAATGTTTGTCAATTACTAGTTTGCTACCTAAGCCTCATTTATGCCCTGCTTGTGAGATGACTAAAGGAAAACGTCTTTCTTTTATTGATAATTTAAAATGTGCACCACGCATACTTGATTTAGTTCATTGTGACCAATGGAGACCGTCACATGTTGTCTCTCGCGCAGGGTACCTTTATTATGATATTATATTAATTATTTTTCTCGGTTTACATGGTTATATCCTCTATGACGAAAGTCTGATTTTGTGGAAGCTTATATGCAATTTGAAGCACTTGTTGAGAGTCAGTTTTCTACCACCATTAAATTTTTTCAAAGTGATGGTGAAACCGAGTTTTTGAATCATCACATGCGAACCCATTTTGCGTATAAGGAAATTCATCATCAGCTTTCATGTCCTTACACTCCAAAGCAAAATGGTCGTGCAAAGAGGAAGCATAGTCATATTACAGAGACAGGTTTATCGATGCTCTTTCTTTCTAGCCTTCATCATTCCTTTTGGTATGATGACTTTTGAACATCAGTCTACATCATCAGCAGACTGCCTACTCCAGTCTTATTTGGTCAGCCTCCTCTCTCAGTTATTTTTGGTACTACGCTTGACTACTCCAGTTTTCATCCATTTGGTTGTCGAGTTTTTCCGTATTTGAGGCCCTATGTAGGGTATAAATTGGCCCCTCGGAGTATGTCATGTATATTTTTGGGTTACCGTTCTAAGTACAAGAGTTATCGATGTCTTGATCCTCTCACAAAGAAGGAGTACGTCACTCATCATGCTCAGTTTGATGAGTGATTTTTTTCAGCTACCCGTATTGGTACTGTTACCGATTTATCATCATTGGATGTTTATTATTTTTTGGAACCTTCGTCAATCCTATCAGAGGTGTTTGTTCAGCAGAGTCACCCATTATTTTGGAAAATTAAAATTTTCAACCTGTGCCGGAAGCTCGAGGCTCCTTAGAAAATTGTTTGTGTCTGCCACAGGGTGACTAGCTGCATGATCGACAGCAGCATGCGCCTCCAGCTTAGATGGCGATGATGCCGCCGCTGATTCACTCGCCGGTCACCCCGGTCGTGCGTTCACATCACGTGCTTTTAGCCCGAATGCCTGCAGCTTCACCGGCTGAACCTGTGTCCCTTGCTTCACCAGCGCTTCCATCGTTAGCCTCGGATTCCATGCCCACCTCGGGATATGCACCATATCCGGCTGAGAGACCCTTTTCTCGATATCTGATGGTTCACTACGGTACACATACCATTTACTCGTTTGTGCACTGGTTCACTACGGTACAAGGATTTTTTAGATTATGATGTTTATGGTTTTTTGAGCACTTTATTTACTAAGACCGAGCCTCGTAGTCATCACTCAGTTGTCAAGGATCCTTAATGTGTTGCTGCTATGGACTCAGAGATGGATGCTTTTTGCACTCAACAGACGTGGGAGTTGGTTCTACGTCCTACAATTGTTAATGTTGTTGGATCAAAATGGGTGTACCTTTTAAAATACAAGGATGATGGCTCTCTTGACCGGCACAAAATCAGGTTAGTTGCTCATGGGTTTTCTCAATTACCTTCTTTTGATTATGATCATACATTTAGTCCGGTGATGAAATTGTATACGGTTTGTACTGTTTTATCTCTTGCAGTCACTAGAAAATTTCCTTTACGATAGCTTGATGTCAAAAATGTATTTTTAAATGGCGTTCTTAATTTCTCGGATTATATGGAGTAACCAATTGAATACAAAGACCCCATGCTCCTGATTATGTATGTTGTTTACGCAAGACCATTTATGGTTTGAAGCAAGCTCCTCGTGCTTGGTTTCAACGTTTAAGTTCCTTTTTTGTTGGCCTGGGTTTTGTATGCAGTTCTGCCGATACCTCATTATTTATTTTTTCACAGGGTGCCTCTTTACTTTATTTATTGGTTTATGTTGATGACATTATTCTTACTAGGACTGATGGTCATCTCATTCGGAAATTTATTGATCGAGTTAATCAGGAGTTCAAGATTACCAATTTTGTCCCTTTATAGTACTTTTTGAGTATGGAGGTTGTTCGTACTTTCGATGGCTTATTCCTTGGTCAGGTTAGATATGGCAAGGACATTTTATTGCACGCCGGAATGCAGAATTCATCGCCTGTTGCTATCCAATTTTTTGCATTTTTGCAGCTTTCCAGCTTTTTCGGTAAGGTATTCGGAAAACCCACACTTTATCACTCTTTGGTTTGTGCACTATAGTATTTTTCGATTACACACCCTGACTTGTCTTATGTTGTGAACACGGTCAGTCAGTATATGCAGGCTTCTACTGATGACCATTTCCAGGACGTTACTAGAATTTTGCACTATATACGTGGTACTCTTCACTTTGTTCTTGAGTTTCGCGCAATTTCGTCCGTTTTACCAGTTCTGGGTTATTCTGATGCTGATTGGGCTCGTTGTATTGAGACTCGTAGGTCTACGTATGGTTATGTCATTTTTCTTGGTGGTAACCTGGTTTCATGGAGTGCTAAAAAGTAACCTACAGTCTCTCGTTCTAGTTCAGAATCAGAATACCGAGATTTGGCCAATACTGCTGCGAAACTAGTTTGGTTGATGAATTTACTTTGGGATTTACGTGTATCAATTCGTGTGTGTTAGGGTTGGAGTCACACATTGGTAATTGACAGTCATATAACTCAATATATAAAATCATAACTTCCCCCTACATGGCACCAATTGGTTTTATGATAGGGGCCCGTGATTCTAATATGGTATCAGAGCCCAAGGTTGGCCCGCTACTCCTTTATGTCCACGTTTGCGCGATGAAGTCATGATGCTGCACGTGAGGGGGCGTGTTAGAATTGGAGTCCCACATTGGTGGTTGATAGTCATATAACTCAATGTATAAGATCATGACTTTCCCCTACATAGTACTAATTGGTTTTATGATAGGGGCTTATGATTCTAATAGTGTGCCTCCTGTTTTGCTGTGTGATAATAATAGTGCTGTCTTTCTTACTCAGAATCTAGTTTCGTATAAGAGAACCAAGCAAATTGATATTGACTATCATTTTGTGCATGAGATTGTGTCTTCTGGCAAGGTCAAGGTTGTTCATGTTTCTACAAATTTGCAGCTTGCTGACATCTTTACAAAGGGTTTACATCATCCTCAGTTTGAGTTCTTGCGTTCCAATTTTTGCATTGTGACCAGTCCAATGCTTAGCTTGGAGGGGGTAATAGTGATATAATTGATTTAGAATCAAGATAAGAAATGAATACCATTTCTTATTGGATTTGTATATATGCTGTTATGCCTTGTATACGCTTTGTACTCATTATATATATGTGTGTGTGAATACACAGAGACGCAATGATTTGTATGTTTTACCTTCGTCAAAATGATTTTTTATCCTATTTATACCCACAAAATTAACCCAAGATCAGTCTCTTAAAGGACCACTGAAGGCAACTCTTATCATTTAAAATTTCTTAGCGAACCACTGAAGCCAACTCCATTATTTAAACCTTTTTAAAGAACCATTCAAAACAACTCCATCATTTAAAACTTCTTTAAACACTCCGAAGGCTACAGTTCAAAAGAATTGCAACTTTCTAAAGAATAATGAATGAGACAAGAACAAATATATACTTTCTCCACATAGGAAGGACCTGGCTTGTTTGGAATCCGTAAGACATTGTACAAGATTTTTGGTGTGAGTTTTTTAAAACATGCAGCAATATTGACTACAAGATTATTGTTTCACTGATTTATAATAATTGGTCAAACATAAGTCGGTGCATAAGAGATGTTTTTAGTACTGTTATTGGCACGGAAACACTGTCAATTTACTTATAACCCGAATGTCTACATTTGAGACAATAATCAGAGGTTATAAATGTAATATTCGTACATTTCCAGACCCTAATGTATCATAAAATTACAAAAACCCAACCATAATCATCAATTTATAGCTTGACTAAACAAAGAGCTCTAACGTGGTCAAACAAGACCCTTCTCTCCACTTCGGAGGAAGCCGACACATTATTTTGCCATGCCTCTATATCAACTGCTGAATGAATAACCGTCAGACTCGTCTGTAGATGGACCAATTTCATAGGTGGTTGAAAGAGTGAGAGCACTTCGCACCTACAATAACCATGGAAGAAACTATAATAACAAACATGCACAATATAAATACAGAACACATGAAAATTGCATATCAAAAAATGCGTTACCATGTCCATGTCTTCAAAAGAATCAGTAGCAGAATGTGACGAAGATGCCTGGCCTGGAGTCCCTATTCGTGGATGGGAGACACGCCTGAACCAAGGATAGTAGTCTTCCGAGCACTCGTACCCGGGAACTATCGGTTGCAGCTTAACTGAACGCGGGATGGTGATACCGGAATTCCAACTCCAATCGGCCGCAGACCTGTCGTACTGCAGAACGTATTTGCTCACCACACGGTCGCGCGTCACCTCCACTGGATCCGTTTGCTTCTGCATTGGAATGTGCTGACGGTACCCTAGCTGGCGCAGGGCCCTTGTGGGATAATATGGCTCCATTACCGATCCAAATCTGATCAGCCCAGCGTACAGTGTGGTGGGTACTTCTTCATCCATGCCTCCCCCAAATGGCATCCAGTTCACCTACACATGATTGAAGAAAAGCTTATCACAATGCATAATTAATCAATGTCTGATGTAAATTAATAGAGTATGCTAGTATACATACATGCTCCGGTCTCATCTTGTCGAGATTTTCACGATAATATTGCAACAGTATTTCATCACTAGGAGCTATGTAGCAGGGCTCCCATCGACCTGCTCGTGGACATCCCGGAGGTGTGCTGATTGGTGGAGGGGCGAGCGATGGAAAGTACTCGTATATCCAAGCCTGGAATTTACAATGAGATGAGATTGCGAATTCGAGTTTCAGAAAATGACTTCATTATTTTTACTAGATTGATGATGAAATCAGAAAATGAACCTGCAGCAGAGTGAGACATCCTGATATGTTTCGTGATTCAGCCCTGCTCGCCATCCCTAACTCTCTGTACAGATTTGCCAAGGTCGCTGCACCCCAAGCAATGTCTGAAACCTTGTCAATGTCTTCGAGTAAGGGAAAGATACACGACTTGACCCTCCCACTTTTATCTGGGAACAATGTGTTCCCTAACAAGTATGCCAACATCCCTTGTGCATGTCTCTCATGGTCCAATGCCTCAGTCGCGGACGAATATAAGTATGAGTTAAGCACCCCTCCCTGGCCATATTTCAGCCTGTCTTTCTTCATGTCCCCCACTGTGACCCCTAAAATTTCCGCAGCACAACATTCTTCAGGTGTTTTACCATGACCGGCAACCCCGTCGACCGGAATCCCGAGTATCTCATGGACGTCGTGAAGAAGTATCGTCATCTCCCCAAACGGCATGTGGAAGGTGTTGGTGTCGGGTTGCCAGCGCTCGACAAAGGCCGACACCAAATTACAGTCGATTTCCTGGTGCATGATGCTGCTTAGATGAGTGAGTCCACTCTTAGCCGCCATTGCTTTTGCTTGGGGGGAATTCCATCGCCATGATTTCAGGTTCTGCAATGCTGCACTTTGGTTCCGATATCTCAAAGGACCCCGCTCAATGCCGACCCAAACATCACGCGCAACATGACCTCCGAAACTTGGTATCACAGTCACATCTGTAGGTCCACCAGGCTCATCTTTAACAAGAAGCCAGCTGTTCTTACCTAATTATTAAATTGGAAATTAGGAACAGTCACAAACTGCATACTCTGAGTATATAATTGAATCAGTAACAGCTCTATAAACAATTGATAATACGCTACCTTCTTTAAAAACTGCCTCTTGGCCATTCTCTTCAGTGCCAACGTTCTCATGTACGTCATGCTCGGCTAATGTCCCCGAGCTGTACTCTTCCGGTTCATGTTTGGCGCGGACTAGACACATTTCTTCGGGAGTGAGTGAAACGACATCGCGATTGTCAGGCAGGTGATCCTCTGAGCTGCAAATGGAGGGAAGAGCTTGATGATTGTTATGATCAGTTGAATTATCGCCGGGGCGGGGAGCCTTTTTGCCCTTTCTGTGTCCTAGGTGTGGTAGTTTATCCAGGACACCTCGTACAGACGAAGTTAATTTCCTGAGTTTCACTTTATATTTTCTACCTTTCTTCTTCTCAAACTCAGAGGTGCTCTGCTCTGCGATCTGTATATAGTAGATGATCACATTCGTTATAAATATGGTAATAATAAACTAAACTTTAAAGAATGCAAGTTTCCTTCGTACGGTATGATTTTCTACTGCTCTTAAAAATATCCATTACATGCCCGGAGCCGGCCGAACCAAGGCACTTTTAGAGCCTTGTAAATTGTAATCACTAATCACATATGGGGAGGGGTATGCTGCGTGCATTTTGACCCGCATATGATAAAACGTGATAGAATAGTATGAGTAAAATTATATTATTTATTTAATTTGGGTTGCATCTATCGATATTTATGATCCGATTTGATCCGTGGCAAAAATAAATATGCAGTATAAAATAATTTTTTTAAAATTTAAAATAACTTCAACCTAGCTTGACAAAAAATTAAATACTACCTCTGTATTACAATATATGACATATCTTGATTTTTAGAAGACAAATTGAACCAACTCGGATAATTAAATTCTATTTTATTCTGATCTGAATGGATTGACCGGGACAGGTCAATTTGCACAGCCTATTAGGATTTATTTTCTTATTCTAAATCTAATTAATTGATTAATTAAAATTGATTTGTATTAAATGTTAAAGATACTAGTAAGTTATAGTAATTTCTTTTGTCTAATATATGGAAATATTTTTACTCCTTTTGTTTTTCTATGTTTGGCACACTTACCATTTTAATATGTTTTTCTAAGATTGTCACATTTCCTTATATGACAAAAAGTACATCATTTTCAAACACTCATTAAACTTTTTACTCTCCTCATTCAATTTCATCCACACATTTCAACTTGCAAAAAAACAACACTTAAACCTATGGTGTCAAATATAAAAAACGGAGGGAGTAGCTTTATATCAAACAAAATCAAACATATTAAAAATAATTTAATTAAATTAAATGGTTGTTAAATTGAAGAAAAAGAAACATGAACCGCTGTCTTCTTCAAATAGATGTTGGGTGTGTGCGATAAACATAGAGTGAGTGTGCGATTTTGCGACAACCATGAAGCGGGGGCATGGTCGCCGCGTAGGAGGGTGGCAAAGCTTTCTGGTGAGTGGGCAAAGGCGGTACAGGGGGTGGGTACCGGCGAGACCAGTCTAATGAAGGAGATTGGTGACGGGGATAATTTGAAGGATGGAATTGAAGCTGCGATTGATGAGGTGGTAAACCTAGGTGATCAATTCGAACCGGAGATTAAGGAGGTTAGTTCCCTAAACCTGGTTGCTAACAATGTTAAGGGAGTTGAATATGATTTTTCTAAGAAACGGAAATTGTGGAGTGATGTAGTTGTTGTAACAGGGTCAAAATGAATGGAATGAAGATTGATTATGTAGCTCCTAAAATTGTTGATGTGGAAATAAATATATAAATTGAGCCTGGTGATGTGAAAGATGAGTTGAAGTATTGGTTTAGTTCCCTGATTATGTATGTGTATGGTAGTAACCTTACTAAGAATGCTGTTAGAAGATTTGTGATTAAGTTCAGGAATTTTGTGAGTGCTCCTGAGATCCTATATAATGATGAGGGATGTTTTATCTTAAGGTTCAAATATGTGAATAATAGGGATGAGGTTTTGAGACGGGGTCCTTACACTATTTATAGTATGTCTATGTTTCTGCAATTGTGGAAATCGAATTTCTGCTTGAAGGCAGATATGGCGAGGGTACTTCGTGTGTGGGTGAAATTTCCCAATCTTCCATTGCATTTATGGGGGGCAACATGCCTGGGAAAGTTAGAGAGTGTGGTTGGTAAACCGTTGTTCACATATGAGTGTGCGACAAATAAGCTAAGGATTTCTTATGCAAGGGTCTTAGTTGAGATTGATATATCACAAAAGGTGCCTAAATATGCAATGATCAAGGGAGGGGTAAAATTAAACAAGTTATTGAAATTGAGGGGAAGCCTATGTTCTGTGATAGATGCCAACAGGGTGGTCATGATTGTAAGGGAGCTGATAAGAGGCAAAAAATGGTGCAAATTTGGCAACCAAAACAGAAGGTATCAGAAGATGTGGAGACGGTACAGAAAGGTCAAGAAGTTGAGGAAAATAAGGTAACTGGTGGGAATGAGAAGATTCAGGGTTTGGCTCATAAGGGGACTTGTAAAGGAGCTCGGACTGAGAAATTCTTGGACTGTGGTAAAGACAAAAACCAAACCAAGGGAATTTCAACAGGGATCCAATAGTGGCAGCAATAGATATAGGGCCAATGAAGGACTAAATGTGGTTGATTCTGGTGGTAAAATGGTGGAAATGGATACATATATGGGGATTTTGGAGGATCCTACAGAGAGGTATAACCATGTTCCATGATTATTTCATGGAACGTAAAGGGGTTGAATAATACAACAAAGCAAAGAGAGATTAACTCCCGTCTCCGAGGTATGAATTCAATTATTGCTGTTTTTGTTGAAACAAGGGTTAAGAAGGAGAATTCAGAAGATTTTTTTTTAAAATGGTGTTAAATGGATTGTGGAAGATAACTATAATGCTCATCATAATGGTAGGATTTGGGGTTCATGGGACTGCCATAGAGTGAATGTAGTGAAGAAAGTAGCGATTGGCCAAATGATAATGTGTGAAGTACAAGATATGAATGGAGATTTGTTGTTTTGGCTCACTGCCATTTATGCAGCTAACCACCAAAAAATGAGAAGAAGTTTGTGGAAGGATATTGAGAAGAATCAGACTTCAAGCCCCTGGTTTCTGATTGGTGATTATAATGTTTTAAGTATTAATGATAGAGTTGGAGGGAATGAAGTACATCCGAGTGAGTACTTTGATCTGGAGCAAATAATGTTGAGGGTAGGATTAAGTGAATGTGATACGACATGGAATTTCTTTACCTGGTCGAATAGGCATGCCGATGGAGTTGTTTACTCAAGGATTGATCGAGGTTCGAGGAACTCACAATGGTTTATGAAATTTCTGGAGGTGATATTAGAAGTTTTATAACCGGGTATCTTTGACCATGCATTACTGCGGGTTAAATTGTTTGAGGAAATGGCAAAAAGGTAACAAGCAGTTCAAATTTGTCAATTGTCTGCTGGATAAACAAGAGGTTGTGGAAGCAATTATGGCAAGTTGGAGGAAACCGTTGAATGTGAGATCAATGTTTGTATTGTGAGGGCAAGCTAAGAATATTGCAAAAGAATTTAATTCCATTTATGAGACAGATTAGAAGAGTAAAAAAATAAGCTTGATGAGGTGAGAAATGAGCTCAGTAAGGTGTAGGGGGTACTGGTGCAGAATTTTATGGACATGAATTGGATCATGTGGGTAATTGAATGCATTGAAGAAGTGCAGAGGTGGAATAGAATTGATGAAAAAATGGCCAAGCAAAAATCGAAGATGGACTGGTTGAGGCTGGGGGATGAAAACAACTCACATTTCCATGCGATAGTGAAAGTTAAAAAATAAGATAGTAGGTATTATGAAGCTGGAAAAGGCGGATGGTAGTATTATTTACGATCGGGAGGAAATTGAGGATAAAATTGTCAGCTTTTATGAAGATCTGGTTGGAAGAAGAGGTGATAGAACTATAAGCGTTGATCTGGAAGTAATAAGGAGGGGAAGGGTTCTAGATAATGAAGGTAGTATAATGCTGAGAGCTGAGGTCACAAAGAAAGAGATTTATGATGCATTAAAAGGCATAGGTGATCTTAAAGCACCTGGCCACAACGGTTTTAATGCAAAAAATTTCAAGAAGAATTGGCAGGTGATCAAAGATGATGTCATAAGGGCTATTCAGGCTTATTTCCAGGAAGAGGGAAATGCTCAAGGCTATAAGCATCACGTTGGTGACATTGATCCCGAAACATCCGGCAGTATGTAAGGTGAAGGACTTTCGACCTATTTCATGTTGTACAACAGTTTATAAGATTATGTCCAAGGTGTTAACAAATAGACTCAACAAAGTAATTGGTGATCTAGTGCAATTGAACCAGGAGGCGTTTGTACCAGGGGCGTTGTATACATGATCATGTTCTGTTAGCTTACGAATTGGTCAGAGGCTACAACTGGAAGGGTGGAGGCCCGAGATGTACTATCCAGATGGATATACATAAGGCGTATGATACGTTGGATTGGGGAGCACTGCAAGAGATTATGAGGGTAATGGGTTTCCCAGGTAAGTTTGTGGATTGGATTATGGGTTGTGTTATGTATGTTTCATTTCAATATAATGTGAATGGGAAAGTTACTAGAGTTGTACAGGCTAGGCGTGGATTGAGGCAGGGGGGCCATGTTTCTCCGTTGTTGTTCGTGTTAGTTATGGAGTATATGGCACAATGTTTACAAGGAGCTGTTGATAAGCCTGGGTTCCAGTTTCATCAGAAATGCGAGCTGCTACGGATTACGAATCTAAGCTTTGAGGACGATGTTCTATTGTTCTTAAGTGGTGATCCTACGTACCTCAGTGAAGATCTTAATGGAGGCATATCATTGTTTTGAAGAAGCAACGGGACTCATGGTAAGTAAAAGTAAATTCAAAGTTTACTTTGGAGGTGTTGATATAGAGCAAAGATTGGAGATTCTAGCATTGACGGATTTTGAAGAAGGTGAACTCCCGTTCAGGTACTTTGATATACCTTTGGCTAGTAGAAAATTGACGGTCTTCATGTGTCAACCTTTAATTGATAAAATTGTTGAGAACGTGAAGCATTGGAGTACTAAACTCCTTAGTTGTGCAGGCAGGATACAGTTAATTAGGAGTGTTATTTTCTCTGTTGTGAATTATTAGTTTCAGGATTTTCCCCTTCCTAGAGCGGTGTTAAAGCATATTAAATATATTTGTCGAACCTTTTTGTGGTGTGGGGATGAAATTGTGTCTAGGAAGGCGCCTGTGGCATGGGAGAAAATATGTGGGAGAAAGAAAAAGTGGAGGGCTGGGAGTTATGTCACTTACTGATTGGATTATTGTGAGTGAAAGTAAGGTGATCAGGAATTTGAGTAGGAAAGCGGACATATTATGGATCCTTTGGATTCATGAGTACAGTATAAAATGCAGGGATGTTATGGATGTGCAGTTCCCAGGGAATGTACCGTGGATAGTCAAGAGCTTGTGCAAATGTAGAGAAAACTTCGAAAATATGCCGAGCTGGAGGGAACAAAGTGGAGGGCGGAAGTACAGTGTAAGAAAGGTGTATAATGAACTCAAAGAGAAGCAGTCGAAGATACCATGGAGGGTAATGATGAGATGAGATGAGATGAGATGAGATGAGATGATGAGATGTACATGTTGTTTTGAGGGTAATGAAAAGCTATTTAGTTCCCAACAAAAAAAATTGAACCAACACTCATTACAAAGTCTTGTTTTATAATGCAATAACTCCTACATTTTTTTATATAAGTAATAAATATAGCTGATTATATAATTTGATTTTTTTACATTTATAACAATTACTATATTTCTATAAGCTTGAAAATTTTAAAAATATATCTTAAAATATAAATAGAAAAATTGACCTCACAGATTATAAAAGTAACATAAATAATGTAACGAGGGTCATATTAAAAGACTTACTCGGCACTTATTATTACTCCCTCCGTCCCAATTCAACCTGCACACTTTCCTTTTTTGTCCGTCCCAATCAAAGTTGCACACTTACAAAACTTACTCTATATGGTAAGAAATGAAAATTGATTTTACAAAATCACCCTCCACTTATTTCTGA
>JAULKM010000010.1:8791853-8803222 GCA_032355605.1 Rubia tinctorum
TAATCCACGTGTGGCGCGTGTAATCCACGTGTGGCTACACAGGTAGGTGTGACGCATGTAATCCACGTGTAATCCACTGTGGCGCGTGTAATCCACGTGAGGGTGTGACGTGTGTAATCCACGTGTGCCTACTTAGGTGTGACGAAAAATGCAAATAAACCAACCCTGAATTTTGTTCATTTCTTATTTTTAGAATAAATTTTTAAGGGTCAAAATTAATTACTCAATCAATTAATTAATTATAGAGGACGCATTACAAGACAAATTTTCATTATTTTTAAAAACTAAATTTTCATTTTCAAAACTAAATTTTCATTATTTTTAAAAACTAAATTTTCATTTTCAAAATTTCAGATTTACAAACAAAAAAACCGAGGACGCATTCTAAACATGCGTCCTCTTCAATCAGATTTCAAAAATTTTAAAAAAAAAATTGCCATAGGAGGACGCATTTGAATGATTCGTCCTCTAATATCAGCTTTCAAAAATAAAAAAAATTGGAACCTGGAGGACGCATTTGAATTATGCGTCCTCCCCACATTTTTCCAGTTTAAAAAGAAAAATCCATGCTGCATCCGTTTTCCTCCATTGTGCACCCATCAAATCAAGCTCTCAAGGCCTGGTTCACCAGGCTCAAGTCTTACCTCGACACTCAAGGATTTCGAGCATGTCAATCAGATCCGTCCATGTTTGTGCTCTTCTCTTTCTCCGCTACTATATATACTTCTGTATGTGGATAATTTGATAATTACAGAGACCAATGAAGCTCTCATTCAGTGGTTCATCACATCTTTGCATCAGGTTTTCACACTAAAAGATATGGGTGCTTTAAATTTCTTTCTTTGGTTACAAATACACCGCACCACCAAAGGTGTTTTCTCGTCTCAACAAGGATTAAGGACATATTGAATCGTAGAAAAATGGCTGCATCAACGCTCATTTCGACTCATGTTGATCCTCACTCATGAGGGTGATCCATTTTTGGATCCGAATTTTTACCGGCAGACAGTAAGCTCTCGTCAATATGCTACCATCACTCGTTCGGACATCGCCTATATCGTTAATCAATTTTGTCAATATATGCACTCACCAACAGTCGATTATTTGGGTGCGGTTAAGCGGATTCTCCGGTATTTAAATGGTACTCGGCATCACTATCTTCACTTTGCTCCTACTTTGCTCGCTTTTCCAGATGCCGGATGGATTTCAGATAGTGATGATAGTCATTCTCATTATGGGTATGTAAGGACAACGCGCAAACAACGAGTGGTAGCTCACTTGAGTACCGAGGAAGAGTATCGTTATTTAGCATGCACAACTTCTGAGTTAGTATGGCTCAAACAGCTACGCAATGATCTTCATGTGCCCGTTCATGTTCCTCTTCTCATTCTATGTGACAATGTGGAAGCCATCTTCATGAGAGAAAAAATCATGTTATTAGTTCAAGGTCTAAGCATATTGCTCTAGATTTTCACTTCATCAGGGAATAAGTGAAAAATGGAGTTCTAAAAATTGCTCATGTTTCTTTGGTGGATCAGTTGGCTAACATCTTCACTAAACCCCTTAGCAAAGATTGAGTTGCTATTCTACGTCACAAGCTCCAAATCCAACCAGTACTTGAACTTTTCGTGGGGTAATAGTTTTTCTAACTTTCCTCATCCAGTTCCATATGAATAGGATTTTCAAAAAAAAAAAAAGTTCCATATGAATAGGACTGACTTGGCCATAACTTGTATAGTGCTAGTAATGCTCTCAGCAGTGCCTGATGTATAGGAATTTCTGTTGTATCCTTCTACTATAATTTGAAGGTGCTGCCATGTATATTCACACAACAAAATACACAGATTCAGACTCTACGTTTATAAACATTGTTTATGAAGCTGTTACTAGAGCACGCAAGGAGCATCAAAGGAAAATTACGATATCTGAACTTTACATTGTAGTGATGATCTAATTATCAGAATAAACATGAATAAAATGTGAATCAATTTAACCACTGAATTAAAATGAATGTTTTTGTAAATTGCCAAAGGCTTATCTACCTTCCTTATTGGACATTAGTAGCATGGTTGCTCCTAATTTTGCTTATATGTGAGCCTTCCTACTGAAATATTTTGTCTCTCTGAAATTCTGGTTCTGCCAATTATCTAGATTAATCCAATTAATTTGTTTCAACTAAACAAAGTACGTTAAAACATAAAAGTTGACACACAAGACTTGGTTACGTAGAGTTACGGATGGATCTAGAGTACTCTTGAAATATATGAAAATCTGGATGCAGATTTTCTTCAATTAAATCTGTGAGAAACACATCCGTGATGTCCATCAATATCAAGACTATGAGCAGATTGAAATTCACTATCGTTGTTTTCAAAATATTCTATCCAAATCTGCTTCTGAAACATATCACAAATTCTTAAATATAGAGATTTTCCTTATCAAACCAAATCCCTTAAGGATACTGTTTTTTCCATAAATTCAATTCCTTAATAACATGGATTTTCCATAAATCCAATATGCTTCAATCTTCTACGAAATAAATATTTCATTTTCTCCAATTTCTTTATTCCATCACACAAGAAATATTCTTTGCACGTTGAATATTATGTTCCATCATGAAAAGTCTTCGTACGCATGAAGTGTTGTGCGAAAAATAATTCCCATTTCATTTCAAATTTTGATTGCAATCAAATCCCATGGAGTTAGGAATTACCAAATCCAATTCCTTGAAATAAGGAATTAAAGTATATTCATCAAATAAAACTAAATCCCAAACGGAAAGGGATATTATCAAATCAATTCCAATTTATTTTCCAATTCATTCCAATCGCATAAATATAGGAATTGATATATTCTTCAATCTCAAACGTGGATGGAATATTTCTACCACCTCAGATATTCTTTTGACGCATATATTTCCATGATGATATTTAAACATGATTAAGTGCTATAAGTTTTAGGAAAGTGTACAATTTCTTCTCACCGTTGGCATGAAAATCCAAGAGCATGGAATTAGAACTTTTTGTGGGTAAATGATGTTAATCTTGCTAGATGAGTATGTTAATGTTGTTTGTTATCATATTTATCATAAGGTAGCAATGAAATATTGAATCTTGAATGTTGTTTGTTCTAGATTTTGTCTAATAAATTATTTTTTTGATTAAATGACTAGGCATTTGGTTTAATGCTTGTAGTTGTTAACAAATTTATAGTTCTTAGTATATAATTTCATTGACAAATTACCTTTAGGCGTTGTTTGTCTAAAGTGCTTATCAGTGAGGTTTGCAAATGGTCGTTGAACGTCTTTGCAAATTACTAACTAAGAAGAAATAAATGTTGATATTCAAATTGAAGTGATAACATTCCCCATATGCAATTAATGGGAATGAATGAGTGAATGAATCTAGGATCTATATGAGGTTTGGAAGTGGGAATCAATTGCACTCAAGGTTTTGTTGATTGTTATTTTACCATCATTTTAGTAACTTGTTGCATGATAGCATAATTAGTTCACTTTGATACTTGTGTTGTCTTTCAATTCATAACTTAGAAAACCAACCAAAAACTCCCCCTTTTACACGCTTTCTTTTATATATAAATAGTCAATTATTTACCCTTATATATGTAAACCCTTAAGAAAATCTCTCTTCTTCGCTGATGACTCTGACTTGCCATTATCTACTTAGTTGTAGTTAGAAGTAATTAGGGCTTATAAATTATATTTTTGAAAGGTACGGAGACGACCTCCCAGCTCCATGTCCAGTTAGCTAGTGTACGGTCATTGAAATGTTGACTCGGTGACTCACATGTATACACCCATACGGTCACGGACTATCGCTCCCCTTATTACATACAATTTTCACTCCCTAGGGGATATCAATAAATGCGCCAACATGAAAGTAGACTAAGGTATATGCCAACATAGTGTAACAATCATGCAATTAACAATAATTTAAAGAACAACTCAACATAATGTTCATAATCATAAAAGGATAGGATGATCTTAGAATCTCACAAAATAACTACCGAGTAATGAATACAAATATTAATCCCCAAGTTAAATTACTACTCCCGATTCAATGCCCTTAGGCAAGAACAAAGAGAATAAAACTAAGAGAGAAGGGTTATTCTCTTTCCCTCTCTACCTACTCTTGGAAAATTAGGAGAATGAAACTAAACTAGGCTCAAACTTAAACTCTTGTGGGACATAGGATCCTATTATAGTAGATGGAATTGGGCCTTGAAAATGACCGAAAAAAACGCAAGTGAACTCTGGCAGCCGCCATGGCACGGACCGTGCTATATCAAACAGTCGTACTGCCCAGCCATGCATGACTTGTGTAATTTGGCATAAGCAGCTGACTGGGCGCTTGTCTCAACCATCTTGAGCGCACGGCCATGCCATTCACCAAGGGCCTTCGGCTGGGAGATGCTCCTTGATGAGCTGAACGGCACAGGCTGTGTAGATCTTCACGGGTCACCGGCAGGATGCATGATTTCCACCTCTGTACGGTGTGAGCCGCCGGTTAGGAGTCAATTTCTTGAAAAATGATGGTGCAGGTGTGCAAATTTTTGTGGCTGGTCTTAGCATAGTTGAACTTGATTTTGCACGGGCCGTGTAATTTGGCACGACCCGTGTCGATACTTAGCCGCACGAGGCACTGTGCTGGCACATGCAAAAGTCTTCTGACACCATCTTGTTGGTTGGCACTGCCCATATAATATTACACGGTTGTGTTAGTTCCTTATTTATTGAATTTCAACTCCTTCTTCTTCTCGGCTTGCTTCCATCTACACCATGTTTTGACTCGTGGCCTTCTGTCTACTACCATTCTTGCGAATTGACTTCTACAAAATATGCCAAATTGCTTACGAGCAATCTAACATAAGCTCACAAAATAATATCTAGATATGCTCGTAAGAGAAATAACATCCATTAGGTCTAATAAGTCTAGAAAACTAAGGATTTAGACAAGAAAACAATGGCTATATAAACCATTTGTAATGTAAACCTGACTAAATTCATCAATCAACCAACCGAAATATAATAAGAAACATGTCAAATACATTGGTTAACGCATACTTTTCGATGTAGATCAGTGTGGCAAACAAGCTTGTAAATATGCAACATGTAAACTTGTCATTTTTGGACTTGGATTTTTTTTGTACAATTACGCTTGCAGCATCATAAAATTTTCAAAATAAACTAATATGCATTTTTTAAAACTGAATAACTTCGCATAAATTCAAACATGTGCACCAAAAATCGAACTTAAATATAAACTAAATTATATTATATAATAGAAAGGGACAATACCTGTCCCAAATATTTATAAGGTTGCCTTATAAACATGAGTTTTAAAAAATGCATGTTTACTCGGGAAAAAAGTTCTTGAAGCACAACCCTTGAAAATAACATGAAATGATTTATTCTTACACCTTTTTCGTACATAACAGCAGGCCTAGAATCTTCTTTGTTCTTCCAATTGCTTGTATATGCTCCAAACATCCGCCTACCAACTGTGGGTCTACAATTAGGTTATGTGGTAGAAGTCTCAACCTCATAAGTCTATCATTTTCCATGTGTGGCAGTTTAAAATTATTTCCATTCATATCCTTCATGATTTCAACCATCACATTTTGCAACGATAGAAATATTTTGTTTATTGTTTTGGGGATTTTCCCTATCAAATTCATTGTTTATAGATTGCAAAGGACCTTCTAGAGTTGTACTTGGGTTTTGGTGTTGTAAAATTTTAATTGATGCAAAAAATCCTATGCCTAGAATGTTCAAATCGGGGGATTTAGATGGTTGGTACACAATTTTAATGTTAAAACCGTCTGAATAGGCTGCTCCTTATAACTCTCGGTCATTTTCCAAAATGTGTGAGGAGGCATTGTCTTGTTGAATAATAATATTTTTGTTTCCCCACATTGGCCACTTAGCTTTTATTGCAAGAATGACCTCAAAATCATCTTTTTCCTAATGCAATCTATATTGATGGATTTAATGGGATGCAGTTCAATTGTTCCCCTAGGCATAATAATGTTGTTATACTTTGTTAGAATATGATCAACATAGGGGCGCCAATTTTTCCATTAAATAATACAGTCCAATCTAAATTGATGAATGGTTGACTAGCACATAAGAACATGAGTTTTGGAATGCAATGTTTGTTTTGGGTGACTTTCTATAGGTCAGATTCGTTTTGTGCTAGGATGCACCTGGTTGTAGCCTCAGTTAAGTAGATACACTTCTCATCAATGTGTATTAGATTGTGCATGTCCTTGAACTACATGTTGCATTTTAGTTTGCTGAGGTACCACTCCAATCTGTCCTCTTTGCATGCTTCTATTAAGTATGGGTGTGCGGAATTTTGTATGGATCTTTACTTCCTTATTTGTTACAGCTCTATGAAATCAACATTTTCATATGTGCAACTCTGTTGCAGTGCTTCTGCAAGTTCTTCTTAATCTCAAAGGTAAGGCCATCAAATCCTCAAGATCTATTGGCTTCTTACCAGCCCCGGGTCGGCCATGTCGCTTAGACATCTTCACCACTTCCGAGTTGCTCCTTGAACCTCTTCCATATTATACTGATTGCGCGGATTGAGCAACCCCACGTCGGCGCTGCCTCAAGGAGCCTATGATGACTGATGGTTCTTCCGTCTGTGTGCTACAGTAAATTTTGTGCAATTTGTTGCCTTTGTTGGTCGGTTAAATTTTGGCCAACTATCACAGCTTTCCGATGAAGGCTCGATGAAGAAGATGATGAAAAGAGACAAAAAAATTATGGCCAGTTCTGGAAAGAACCGGCCAAAAAATCAGACAGGGAGCTTTTTTACTTTTAATGTAAATTGTATGTTTGGAATGTATTGAATGCTTCCTTTATATAGACTCTGATATTCCTTTGGAGTTGGTGTAAAAAGTTTGTAATTTTCAGTTTTTTGGCTCCAAAATATTCAATACGGAGCCAAAACCAAAAATGTGGAGGGAAAGATCAATTTTAATGGTTCTATAATTTTAATTTATTACTGTTCACCCATCACTTATGACTAAAGTCAATCATCTTTTATGTCAATTTTCTATCCTTTTCCGTCAGCTTTTTGCTGACTTTTTTACTGTACAATTTTTCACTTGAAAAACCTCCCTCTACAATATAAGCTGGGATAGAGAGAGTAGCAAAATGCTACTGTCCATCAATGTTTTGAGTCTTTTGCTTTTCAACTCTAGTGATACTAGGCTATGTATATACCACACTTTGTATGGTTCTTACCCGTATGGAATCATGGAATTTGTAGTTTAAAATAAGTCTTTCTCTTGTTAAAAAATGGAAGAAAGCACATTCACCGTACATAACTGACAACTGATTATATACCAAAGTTAATTGGTTGACATACAACAAATCCTTGAGCTGCTGCATATGTTGGCCGAAAATCGCTCCAAATGCCGAAATCATTTGCAACCAAAAAGTAAAAATTATTTGTAGCTTTTGCCTGTAGAGAAATGTGTTGCACTTCTTCCTGAATATATATAAGAACTTATAGATACATTACAAAACTGAAGTTACGGGGCTGAGAGATACACTCGAGAAAACTTCAAAATGCTGCTCTTCTCTTTTGCTAAGCTATCATCACAATTAATTTTTTTCGATTTATTCAGATTTTGTGCTCTGATATGCTTGTGAGTCATATTTACGGGCTTAAATTACACACTTTTTTGCAATTCCGGAGCTGCAGACACCACTTCTAAGACTTCAGTTAGCACTGAGACTTCTTCCGTTGTGTTATTTTCTTCTGTTTGAACTTTTCAGCTTTTGTTTTCTTGAAGGAGTTGTTGTCTGGAAGCATAGGTGCTGCTTTTCGAGATTTTTGGTGTTTTTCCTCAGCTTCATTCTCCTCCAAAGGCAGCATTAACTTTTCGAGCTCACGGGCGCCATTTACAAGCTTCACCTCTACAGGTGAAGCCATCTGCTTCTGCTGCAGTCCCACTGAAATAAGACGATGGTTGTATAAGAGAATGTTTTTTCAGGCCGAAAACATGAAAAACTATAAAAACAGGAATACTTGCCTGTAGTTTATACATTTTCCGAGTTTGCATGAGGATATTACTGCAAAACAGCTTTCTTTTGAAGGTAGGGAAAGTTTCTCTTTTTCTGTCCAATACACCAGTTCTAATTTTGTTTTTAGGTTTAAAATGACAATGATCTGAGACTTCATTAAAGGCCTCCAATGTGGTCGGGTGAAGGTTTCCAAAAGCAATACCTGTTACCATTGAACGAGGCATCTCTCTGGTGTCACTTAAACAAAAAAAGAAATCCCCAATAACACACTAGCGATCATTGTTGCTAATGTAATGCTAAACTGACAGATTCTACCAAAACACCCTAATTTTAAACTAAAATTTATTTTGAATGCATCTTTTCATCACTTTTTGTTTGAGGAAGAAAAACATCAAATGCACCTTCAATGCAAATCATCAAAGTGTAATCAAGCGCAATAACTTGAGGTTAATTAGAAGTTAATTAAAGGATATGGCCGTAAGAAATCGAGTCCTTCATCAAAACTTTCCAGAAGTTCTTGCGGTATGGGTTTCAGGTGTTTAAGCTGCTTCAAGGAAGAATCATATCTACAAGAAAACTGATGCACATAAACATATCTTATTTGGAAGCAAGAATAAAGATAATAGAACAATGAAGCTTCTATGCTTGCCACATACATACGAGCATGCTTGAAAACTGCAATTGATTCTTTGAAGGATTTTGAGTAACTTTCAGGCATCTGATAACCTTTTTCCAACTTTAAAATGGAAAGCAACTGCACATGCCCAAATCAACAACATCTATACATCACTAACCTTTAGAACTGCATTTCATAATCATTACTCCTATTCCTTATTTTTAAGAAAATAAAATGATAATAAGTGAACCATCATTAAATAACATGTAGACCAAAAGATTTCGGTATGCAATTTCTTACTTTAAGATAAGTTGAACAAAACAGGGATTAACTTACGCGATCTAACTTACGATACTTGGAAACTAAATTATGAGATTTAACTATTCCAATTTCAGGAACAGATGGAAGGAAGTCACAGCCTGCCAAGACGCACATACCTGTAAAATAACTCACTCCCATCAATCTTCTCATTTACTAAGCAATGCTAAAACAACTTACAGGTAAATTGATGTATTTTATTCTGAAGTACACCAGAGTGTAATGTAAGAATAGTTTCCGTTGTCACCAATATAAGGAAATTATTTTCTGTAGTTAATAGTGAGGGTGTTATGTTTCATGAGTCAATGTTTAGCACACCAAAAGAACCATAAACTCTTTGGAAAATGAAGAGCTTGTTCAGATTCACCACCTGTGAAAAGTTCCATGTCAAAACTTCTGAAGGAAGGAAGATCAGCATTGGAACTGAAAATCTTCTCGAGAATTAACTCTTCGACATTCCCATGCCGGTCCATCTTAAACATGACCTTTCAGCCAAAAATACAACACAAGATAAATTCAAATTGTGAAATTAAGTAAGAAAGAGTAATGGAACTCCATGTAGTACTGCAGCATCTTGTGGGAGTTCTTACAGAAGAGCACCCATAAGCAAGCAAGTCACTATCCTCTGAAATAACTGCCGTGATTCCACCTTTTTCGGTATCAAGGCTAGATAAATGTGTCGGTTGTGCATCAGCCTCATATGGAGCCACTATAAACTCGGCATCCACTGATATCAAGATCTAAATGAGATAGAATATTCATTATAAACACAAAATTAACATTCATCATGCTCACATGTTACAAGTTACAACTTATTATCTAAACAACAGAAAATCCACTAACTGATTGTCTGACAAAAAAACATGGCGGTCATTTGGCTTATGTACTGAAAAGTATCAATGATTCTGCTGGCGTTGGATATCTTAGACCAAATTGATATAAAGATCCATTTTCAAGAAGCTCAACAGTGTGACAAAACTGCTTGTAATCAGCATAAATAAAATTGCAGTTATTGAAGGAACATCAAACCATTTTCATACATTATAAAATGATAAACTTCAAGAGATCTTGGACTTCCATCTTAAAACCAAATTGTGATAAGTGGACTAACCCAAAATCTTATATGCAAGTCAATTTTCTTTATTATTGGAACAATTATCATTTCAAAAAAAGGAGCAATATTAGAGTTCAAAGATATGAGATGAACAAAAATTGATAATACCTGAATAAGTTGGTGTGCCATTGACGGAGAGATACTCATTGACCTCTTCAGAGCAGAAACATGATATCAATTAGTTGATGATCAAGTAATACGGACGCTAGAAAATGTTGCATATTTAGGACTTAGGAGGTTTTAGTTAAACGAATAAACATCTGATAAAATTGCAGAAGTACTCACAAAAAACAGCCAAAAATCTGTCAATGCTTTCTTGCCTGTTCACATTGGCCAGCATTTTCAGGACATTGTGGAAAAGAAGCAAATTTGGCATTCTCAATTTTAAGATAAACATCTTCTTTTAGCACCCAAAAATTATCAAGATCAACCATATTCTAGAACTCCGATAAGCAAAGTACACACTTATCACCTATAGCACAACTAATCCCTCCTTAAGCACCTAAGAAACATGAACGAATAAACAAGAGTACAGTGCTAAGTAGATCAACAACTGAAAGAGCTCAGATGCAGTTGAACCATTTCCTTCTTTTAGCTTCATCATTGCTAAATGACTATTTGCTTTTCTTTTAGCTCCACCATTCAAAATAGAACTGTCAAACTGATTAACTGGACAGATGAACATTCAAATGATAGTCATAGAAGTAGCAACAAGAAATCACCTTTCCCTGTCATCCTGTGTGGCAGACTTAGAGGGCATACTCGCCCCATCAAACACAACAACCGGAGTGACCTGGTAATACCGAAGCAGATTAATCTGGTGCATGATTTAGTTCAAATACTGAAATTTCATCTCGCCCTCCGCACTTAAAGGCAACTCCATGCTACAAGAATAAGCTACAAAAACAGATATTCCCCCAAACAATCAACAACAAAAACCAATTTTAGATTTTAAAGACCAGATATATCCTAATGGAGGAAGGAAGGAAGAATTCCATACCTCCCTTGTAAAGCCATGAATAACTAGCATCAATGCCAACTTGGAAATAAATATATACATTAAAATTCAAAAACATAATAATAACCCAGTAAAATGTGAGACAGTAAATTGATTGCAAATCAACCATACAAAGAAAATAAGAAGGATGTGCTGAAAATGGGAAGGTGAAATAAATTATGTACCCGTTGGCCAGCGTATTTCTTGATGTGAGTGGGTTCAATGTAGGGTTTCATGAACTTGAGAAGATCTTTGATGCCCA
>JAULKM010000010.1:8815237-8826454 GCA_032355605.1 Rubia tinctorum
TTTAATTTTTTTGTGTACACAAAATGCACCAAAGTAGGCTTCATACTGTATGGAGAATAAAGAAAAACAATAAACACCACCAAATTTTCCAGCATCCCAAATCTACAACAAAAAAGTATCCTCACACCTATAAAACAAGTTTCCAAAAGAGAGAAACAAAAACAAGTATTCATCATTCATAAAAATAACCAAGACAAAAAATGAAAGGAGAGAGCAAAAAAGGATGTCACCCAATGGAATGTTCAAACTCCCTCCCCCACACTTAGTTGATGCATTGTCCCCAATCAATGTGACCAAAGTGAAAAAAGGTTGGAATTACTCAACCTCCTTAATGTCGTCCACCAAGCCTAGATCTATGCCCCTATTTGTGCTAATCTCGGTGAGGGTGGTCACCTCTAATTCCCACGGTTCCCATCCGCTTGGTGATCTCCAGCATGCCATGGTAGAGGTAGCCCAAATCAATTATTAGGTACTAAATCTGCTCATCCATCCGGTCAAACCTGAAAGATATATATACCACGTGGTCATCAAACCTGCCGGGTCAAGAAGATGGAATATCTCAAAGACTGCATCCACTCAGGCTCTTGCTACAATGGCTGGCTCCACAATCAAAAAATGAAGTCGATTGTATGAACCCCGACAAACCATGCTTCCTAAATGGGGTATACTGTGGATGCTGCACAGGCTCATAGTCATGTTGTGATGGATTACATATGTTGTACCTCGCTAGCAAGACAGACGGAGTCTTGCGGCTGCTAGGTTTGATCTAATCTCGAAACGAATTAGTGTGAGGGGAAAAGTTTGCTTGGCCAGATCCATCCTCTACGAACCTCTAGAACTTTGTCCCAGAGAGTTGTAAGATAGCTCTTATATGCAAATAGAGCCTGTAGAAAAGGATGGATGTATGGCATGATACTCAAAAACTAGTGTCTGTGGTTGTGGGTGAACCTGGTTCTCCTTCATATGAACTCCCTTGTCAATGTCCTCCTAGGCCTGCTCCATGTTGGAAACACTTACGGCTGCTCCCATACCCTGGTCGGGCTCTATGATAAGCCTATAAAGTGTGAACAGTGGTTTGAGCCTAGTCCGCGTACCCTGGGGAAGCCTCATGAAGTTGGCGCCCTTATAGTTCTACTAGACCTTTCTACCCTTTATTTGAATCATCTCTTCCTCCACCAAGGTGGAAAAATTTATGGTGTATGTTGTACTAGGGTTTTCCTGTATGCCGTCGTCAATAGGGAGATCAAAATGAGCAGTTAAAAGTGGTATCATACCCCCAACAGCTATCTTACCCCCATCCCCTGTCCATGTGCGTGTGGGGGTATATTAATATTAATCATTCATATATTGTAATTAGTTTCAATTCAAGTCCGTTAATATTATTTATGGAGCTTTGAAACAACCCTAATTCATGCATCCCTTATTTTATAACTAACGAGTTTATTTCCAGCGGTATTATTTCCCAAGACAACAACATCATAAAATTGTGTAATAGATGGATATGAATCTCCAATGGTTTCTAGAGAGTATTCGTACATTCCCTCTCCAACCTTTTTTTCCATCAGCATGTAGCATACCGTTAAAATTTTCTGATGTGTTCCAAGGTTCATTTTTGTACTCATCTACTGCAAAGTGACCGATTGCTTCCACCTACTTAGCGATATAGTCATGTTGAATATAATCATCAACTTGGGTTGCTTTAGCTACTGAATCTTTAAAAATTGAAGAAAAATAAAGAAAGAGAAATGTTTACTAATCTGCACCTAAAAGCATGCATTATCCAATACATTTGACACATTTGTTATTGTGTTTTCATAACCTATGTTAATTTTCTTATCTACATCCCCAGTTTTTGATACTTAATTGGAACTAATGAACACTATGTACTCACGAGATCCTAGATTCTGTTTTTGTGAGCTTATTGGTAAGATGCTTGTGAGCACTTCGGCGTAGTTTTGTAGAAGGTCATCTACAAGGGTGGTAGTAGATATTACAAAGCCATCCACAAGGGTGGTAGTAGATAGAAGGCCATAAATAAAAATGTGGTAGTAGATGGAATCAAGCCGGGGAGAATAAGATAGTCGAGTCCAACACTTGAAGACCTAGCACGGCCGTGTGAATCAACATAGGTCGTGCCAGCCAACTCGATGGTGCCAAAGTTCCTCGGCACAGCCTGCTTGGTTCTACACGGCCCGTGCCATTACGATGCCTCGTGCAGCTAAGTATGGGCATAAGCTGTGCCATTTTACACGACACGTACCGCTGCAAAGCCACCCTTCGAAGACCAGCCAACGGGATGTGAAGATTTGCACTCCTCGCTATCATTTTTCTTACAAATCGACTTCAGCTGACAGACCACAAGGATATACAAGGCATGTGTCGCTCAAAAGAGGAAAATCAATAATCAGGCCGGTGACCCACGAATATTTACATGGTATGTGTCGTTCAACCAATCTATGAAGAGTTCCCAGCAGGCAGCCCATTACTAATGGCACGGTCTTGCACTTAGAACAGCCAAGACAATTTCCTAACCGGTGGCCCGGGCTGAATGACACAGGTCGTGCCAAGACAAGCAAACACTGGTTGCATGCTATAGCATACCCAATGCCACTGACAGCTGCAACAATTGCTGGCTACTTTTTGGGCCTTTTTCAAGGACTAATTCCTTACTACTATGAATAGGATGTCTACAAGGGTTTAAGTTTAGATTCCATTAATTTCATTCTCCTAATTTTAGAAGAGTAGGTAGAGAGAGAAAGAGAATAACTCTTCTCTCTTAGATTTATTTTCTCTTTGTTCTTGCCCAAGGGTATTGAATCCAATGAAATATTTGGATTCAATGCTTATGGAGTAGTTTAATTGCTTAGGGATAATATTTGTATTCATTACCCACTCCCATCCCCCCCGGCCCAAAAGAAATCTCTTGTATTCTTGACACGTGATAGGATTAATGACCCGATTGCGGTTTGGTATAGTTAACCTTTAAATTCCTAGCATCTCTACACACGATCCCGATCATCCCACTATCTACCCCAATTGAAGTTTAGAAGTAGGAATAAGAGCAACTTCATAAATTCTTATCTTTGTGAAGGCACTTCGTGGGTTAGTAGATCTCCCGAAAGGTTGTTGTTCATTAGTGACCCTGCAGGGATGTAGATCAGTAACTGGAAGGAAAGATTAAGATTGAATTTCCATTTTATTTTTTATTCTTGTTAAATCTTTGGTTCAAAGATGACAATGTGAGCGTAGAATCAAATGAGAGATCATAATGTCGTTGTTTTAAATTATGTTAGGACAAGAAATATCGTGAATATATAGATATGAAAAATGAAACGCATTGCATACATATCTGTTAATTCTCCTTGTTGGTGAAACTCGTATGCTACATCAAGTTCGATTAAATATACAATTAAACAGACAATAAACAACGAAATTTATGTGTAACTATACACGCTTAAAACATGCTTAAATCTTAACTATCACTGTTCCTTTTTTCAATATATTGTTCTTTTATATTTGACATTATTTTTTGGATTGTAGATTTAATTATTGTAAGGTATAGAAAGCTAATTTGACTGAAGGAGAAACAAGGATTGTTTTTAAGAGTTTAGAGAGGAAGAGTTTAGAGGGAGAAAACTAGTATGGCATGTATGAGCTCACCCTAAGATTTGACCTCAGTTTTATTTAATTCCAAAACCAGGTCATCTCTACAACATTCACATACACTGGGTATAGGATCTGTAGTTTTAGTAGTGCCACTACGAAGCCACACTTTTGGGTTGCAGTTTAGGCAAAGTTATCAAGGTGCAGGTCTAAGATACAAAGGTAAATAGTTGTTAGGGGTTGGCTCCGAGTGCCAAACTGAGAATGCACTTCTGCATCTCATCCATTTGCATGTCATCTCCGGATAATGGCGATCGATAATATGTTTCAAGCTCTCTGTGCTGTTTACCCACTCCAATCCCTTCTCAGTGTAGGCCTCTGAGTTGAAATTTGTAGTGAAGAATCTGTCAGCCTCCAGCCTCCTGAAATCACCAAACATGCAAGTAACTAAGTACTGTACCTCAAACTTGGACTATTATTATGTATGAATATAGTACCTTGATGCAATAAGCAAGAATATGAAGAATGCTGTTTCGCTTATTGCGAATCCTTTGATTTTTCTCTCAGCATGGAGCCCAACTTGAAGGTCTAGCTTCTCCACATCGTCTCCGTATACTTCTTTGAGGGCTTCAATTGTGACTTCATCATCGCTCAAATCTGCCCACGCGCTTATTGGGATCATCAGCAAGCTCCTCCTGAATTCATTGTACCGCGGCACTCCCCTCTCGCGATCCCTATAAACTAGTGAACCAAAAGTGAGACAAGAATGCCAGTTTGTTCTTAGCTCATAAATTACATGTAATCAAGGAAATCATACTTTCCAATGCAGCCATGTCAACAGGATCTGCTCGCTCTTCGCCATTAGCATCATGAGCAATCAGATTCCTCATCCACGATGGGAAATTCCAAAGCGTGATTGCTCCACTTGCCTGATGACCCATGGATATAATCATTTGCTCCATACCGATTCCTGAAACTCTTTGCTCTCCCACTTTCCCAATCATCTCGGTCATAGGAATCCTGAAAAAACTCACCAAGAATTTACCAATTCAGAAACATCTTACTTGAAATTACTTTCTGATGAAGTTTGTGGGAAAAGATGCATACTCTTCTTGAATTGGAGGACATTTGTCTTTGGAAGGCTTTAACGAGACATCACGGAGAAGAAATTTGTCTGGTAAAAGTGAATGCATTCGATACACACTCACAAACTCCTCAGTTAGGGAGTAGGGTACTCCATGATCCACAGGCTTTTTTAGCCCTACCAGTCCACTAAGTATTGGTCCAAATCTATGGCCTAACAAGTCCTTGATCTTCTTTCCCAGAAACCCATACCTGCCAGTACGCGAATAATGCGCAACCATCAACAGAAGCAAATCATCATCCTCATTTCATTGTTGCCCTTCTGTTATTTTAAACTTACACTACATTCATTTACCAGTTAATTCGCATCCCGGCTTCAAGAGTGTCTGTCTTGAGAAGCTCCAGTGTCCAATCAATGGTGTGGACTTTCGCGATTACTGCTGATGTCACCAACCTCGCATGCTGGTAAAGCTTCTCATCATCCAAGTAAGGATAGTTCTCCTGATAGCAGTTAAAACTTAAAACACGAGCATGGTATCACTCTATATCACTCAAACAATCGTTCCCAGATAAATGGTTATATCAGATTGAATCTTGCTATCAGCTGCGCCAGGTTTTTCCTCTTTGGATATTAATGAAATATGCATATTTATGTTCAAAAAATTCCATTGTTGCTGAAATTTAGGACAGTGAAAGCTTTAGAGAATGGCTAAACTTACTTTGAGCATATCACAAACTGCATTATGCTCTTTGATGAACAAGGCCTGCAAGACGGAGAAGCCAGCCCAGCCATTTCTAACATCTCCAGAAACAGGAGTTCCCTTGTCATCATGTTCAAGAAGCCCATCACTTGAGATCTTCAATTTTCCATCCGTGAACATTCGCACCCTAACCATGCCTTCTTTGTTATTTCCATAAATCACACTGCCATCCCTGAGTGACCAGTCAGAGAAAACACCGAAGAAGGTTCAGACAACTCGACAGGATAAACTATAACAACCAATGACAGAATCATAATCAGACTTACCACCACGGCGTTCTTGAATTAAGAAAGCCAAACTTCAACTCAGGTGAACCAGTTTGAAGTCTTTTGTTCTCGAAGAACTTGAATGACTTCAATGGACAGCTTCCTGCAACTTCCTCGGGCGCGCTAAGCTCAATCTGTCAATCATTTAGTACAATAATCATGTCATGTAACTCTCTATATATGAACCATTTTCATGATATATTTCAACTGATCAATAACAAAAACAATGGTATAATTGGTCAAACTTATTCAAATTTGAAACCTGTTTTGTGTCTTCCATGTGATCAATCCAATCATGAATCATGAACTGTATCCAAGAGCATGCTATCATGTTCAGTTGCATCCCACTGTCCACAAATTCCCTTCTTTCTGACAGCTTTGTGGCTACAACAGCAGGGTGAGGATCCAGCAGCTAAAGGACAGTTAGGTGATATAGCAATTTTGCAAAAGAATGTAAAGGCATACTTAAAAAGACAAATTACATAATTAACATTAAAACGTGTTTCTTCAAACATAATCTCAATCCGTTTGATAACATGTACGCAAGCATAGTATCTTTATTAGTGATTGCTATCCTACCACAATTTATATCCAATTAGTGTTGTCAATTGCTGAACCGACAACCATTTTAATGAGACAACCCGAGTTATATGTCGGCTTAACAATTATCTTTTAATTTATTTATAGAATATACAATCGTATGGAATATATATTAATCCAACCACACTTATCTTCAATTAATAAAAAAATATATTGTTAATACGTTTCTTTCATATATGAATAATCAACTTTTTTTATTTGTGATTATTATACGTAATTAAATATATTAACGTTCAAACATTTTTTTGAATAACGTAATAATAATTTTTATGCAATTTAAACTGGGAGTAGTGAACTTTCAGTCGTGAATTTGTGCATTTTTTATTCTTTTCGCTAACCAAGGTCCATGTGCTATTAGTGCAAATTCATTTTTCAAGCTAGGGTCACCAGATAATGTACTAGTCTACTAACATACATGCACTAAAAAAAAACTTCTTATAGTGAGGTTTTAGAGCATCCATGAAACTCAAAGGTGTCACGTTGTGAAGTGGCTCTATTCAGCGTGTCACTAAAATATTGTGATACGTTAAAACATCGTTATGTTTTTTTGTGACGCTTTAAGATGCAGTTCAATTTAGAAGTGTTCTAAATTTTGTGACATGGATTAATGTAGTAATTGAGTTAGTGACATGTGGACTTGTCAAAAATATTTTAGTGACATTTGAATGTGGAGCAAATATTGTGACATTTTGTGAACTGTTACAAAATATGTGTCACTACTGGATTTTTTTAGTGATGTATCTATTCAAGGTCAACATATAAATAAACCTAAGATACAATACACAACATATCCCATACCTTTCCTTTTAAAGAAAGGATCCCATATTTTATTAAGAGAAAGTGTCATTTTTTCTATAAGTTTATGGACAGTGTACAATGACATTTAACTTAAATGTTATAATTTTTATAAAATTTAAATATTGTATTTTAAAAGTTAAATAATTAATAATATGTGTTTGAGTGTGAAAATATAAAAATATAATGTAAAATAATTATTTTCAAAATATTAAAATTTAGTATATATCATAACAAATACAATGTATAAAGTAAAAAAATAAGTGATCTTTCCATAAATTTATGCAAATTCGGTCTGATACTCCTATTAATTAACTACAGTACAGGGATTGTATAGACTATAATCAGTTGTCCACGACTCTTGGCTACGCGTTTGAGTGTGTACATAATTTTCAAATGCCACCTTCAGTGTTATGACAATTGGACCCGTCCGATAAATGATGTACCAATAATTGTGATTTGTGAGGTACATATAATTAATATTTTGAGTACTTGGTAGCTGTACGTAAATTTTTATATTATCTTACCTGTTATTTCACATAAAAAATCAAATCAATAATAAAAATAACTATAAAATAAGAACTCTTGAATATCCAAAAGGTATGTAACTCGAAGGTAAATAGCAAAATATCCTGCAATGAGTAAAATTATGATCTCCACTAATGATGTGCATAAAATCTTCTTTTCCTTTTTTTATTGAATTGAAATGAACCGATCAAAATTGAATTGAACTAAGCTTCCACTATAAGTTATTAGACATATATATATATATATATATATATATATATTCAAATAGATAAACTGAATCGAACTGAATCAAAATTTGGTTGAGTAAAAGTTTGCGAAGCATGCTCACCCCACAGTTTGAGCTTGATGGAGGCATATTTCGACCAAAGAAAGTTCCATAGCTTCCAACTTTATCATCAGTTGGGTGATTGCATGTTCCATCTGCAGTTCTATACAACACCTTCCCAGCGTCATATGTGCACTTACCATTCTTAGTACAGCTCCCAACATGCAGAAGGTTGTACCTTTGGTGCAAATGCCTTCTCAATCCCAAGTATCCCAACCCAATCAGAACAGGAAGCCTGTGCCATGGTAAAAACCTGTCCACATAGTGTACAACCTGCAAAATTATACCCAAAACAAAACAAAACTTAATTGTACTTGCTATAAATTCAAGGGGAAAAAATTATCACATATGGGTTTGGGGATAAGTAATTACATAGAAGAGTATTGTATCAAGCAGGCTCATTTTGGCTACTATGTAGGTGAGTTGAGGATGGATGAGGGAGGGAGAAAATAGAGAAGATCCCATTTGTTGAAAAGTGTGATATGAGGAAGATTTCAGGTTTAGTGAAAGATTGAGATGGCTTAAATAGATCCAAAATACTACTATACTGGGATCTGCTTTATCAAGTCATGTTTGACCACCTATGAATGACTTTAGTTACATAAACTAATAACGATATAAGAAAATTATTGCTTAAGAAATACGAAATAAAATAAATTTAACAATACTTCACATGATGATATTGATACGTACGTACTAATTAAAATTTATGATAAAAAATAATTAACTTGAGAAACAAATTCTCAAGGGCCATGGTGCAAATGTTTGAATTTTGATGTTCTGAGCTTATGACTAATCATGAATTTATGACCGTGCAGACAATTTCTAGCACTACATGACTAATCATGTTTTAAGTATTTGACTCACTATTCCAATTTAAGAGTCCATGAGCTGACTCTGTAGAATGGTTGGTTGTTGGTCGGATATTAAATGGACCTATTTCTGGATTCAATTCTCACTTTTTTCTGTAGTCTGACATATTTCGGGATTCAATTCTCATTCTTTTTTCTCATGCAATTGGTTGAAACTATTCTTCTGAAATGCATAGGTAATATGTAACAAGTAAATTCATTATTCAATTTTTATACCATATTTTTGGATACCATAAATATGCATAGCTAAAATATAAAATGTATATTTTAATATTATTATTTGTGCATTCATTTTTTATGTAAATCACAATTAAATTATACTAATAACGCACAATCTCATATAAAGAATGCACATCCTTATAATTTAAAATATACAAAACATCCAGAGAGATACGGTGCTAATGGTATCCCAAGATACCATATAATTTGACATTCATTATAAAGGTTTGTAAAAGAATGTAAAATCGATAATTGTTAGGGATGTGTATATTCATATTTATATGTGAGTACAAATGGCTAGAACGTACAATTGTACATGGAAAGGAATATTACAAATCAATGAGGAAAGGACTCATTCCTCATCACTTATGCAATATTGCCTATAAAGGACTCAGTTGGGCGGTTTCTTTTTGTTTCGTTCTCGGAATCTCCGTACTTCATGTGTTCAAAAATCTGATCATTGGCTTGGGAGGACGGCCAATCATCGGATGACTATGAAATACCATTAGACGGCGGTTTAATATTAATCGTCATGTAATGGAGTATATGTTACGACGTTTGAAAAATAAATCATTGTGTATTGTACAAAAATACGGGGTTATAATTTAACCATCGACCTATTACAATTTTACGAAATCGGATTTTAAACCAGACTCAGGTCGCGAGCCCAGAAACAGTGTTGAAATTTGGAAAATGGGTTACGTGCACATTTACACCTAGCGTACAACCATGGATATGGCTTCCAATGGACACATTTCATTTCTTAGGTGCAAATTGTAACAAATCCTATTGAATCATGATGACCCTTCATTATTCCATATAAATTCCTTATAACCGTCATTTTTAACCCAGCCTCACAAATAATTTATCCAACTCTATTCACCATCATCTTCATTTGAATATTTACACCAACAAAAGTAGCTATATGGAGACACAATTCGAAAAAAGATATTGGACGAGATTTTTGTTCCTATTCTAGGCTGAGTTACGGCCAGATCATTACACAACCTTTAGAGTGTGAAACTATGGTATGTTTTTGTTTGTGTTGATCCCAACATTAGTTTCCCCTTGTTGTGCAAAATAAAGGTTAGGTTGTTGGTCACTTACGTTGTTTTCGTATAATTTGGTTGTTATAGGTTTAACAATCTTTCCAACCGAGCCTTGATGTATACAAGTGTAGTTGGAAGATGTTCAACTTTTGAAATAGCTCGAGGACAACCAAATCCAAAATTCATAAATGCATGCATTGATTCTGCAAAGCTGAAAGCATTGTACAAGAATAGATTGGTGAGTTTGCATGTGTTATATTTTGTGAGGAATATTTTTGGGAAACTCAATCTTCGATTTTTATCCCTTTTCAGATTGAAACTTTTGGGTGCCAAATCTAGCCCATGGTTTTGGTTCCCCAGAAAAAGCTCATCATTCAGGGTATCTAGAACTACCACAGATATCCCCCTTTAGCACCGTTTTTTTCAATTATAGCACTGATTTTTAAAAAATTGGTGCTAAAATAGCACCGATTTGGGGAAAACTAGTGCTACTGTTGTCAAAACGTTGTTAAAATGTCACCGGCTTTTTAGAAACTGGTGCTACAAAAAATTGGTGTTAAACTTATCACTGGTTTTTTAAAAGCTGGTGCCAAAATCATTTTTTTTGGAAGTGGCACCGGTTTATCGGGAACCGGTTTGAGCCAGTGAAGAATTGGCACCGGTTTTAGGATACTATTCATAAAAAACGGTGTTAAATGTAACATTAAATGGTCCCAACTACCACGCGAAAATAAAATCTGATTTTTGATATCTCTTCTCTCTTCATTGATGGAGAGTTTTGTGGAAAGTGAGGTTCATCCCAAGCCATGAAGACCCATGAATGTAAGTTTTCCTCTACTTTTGCTAATTTCATTGAAATTGTAGTGGTGGTAACAATTAATGCATGCATGGGGAGAACTTAGTTCTATTTATTAATGATTTTTATGCTTAAATCGAGTTTTTATCATGTAGTGGGTGTGTGAACATAGTTGTCTTTATATTGGTAGATGGTACATATATATCTCCCAAGAACATGGTTGTCTTTGTAGGTATTCATAGAAAATTGATTGTGTTTATTTTATAAGGTGTGGATATTGAATTATGGATTATTTTTTATACTATCACATCTAGATACAA
>JAULKM010000010.1:8880701-8898820 GCA_032355605.1 Rubia tinctorum
CCCCCCCCCCCCCCAACACCACCACTCGTTACCTCCTCACCTCCAGCCACACACCGACCATCACTACGGAAACCTCAATCGCGCCACTCACCAATCACCATTCGCCAACCACCGGTGAAAACCTCAACAACTGACTCAATAAAGTTTAGGGTTAGGATTGAGCAAAGTGGGTGGAAGATGAGAGAAATGGGAGGGTCGGTGGTTGTGTTGAGGGGGCCTAGGGTTGAGGACGATTGGTGAAGGCGGGTAGTGGCGTTGAGGGTGTTGGGGAAGACGATAGAAATTGAGGGATGGGGAAAACGATAGATATGGGAAGGGTATAATGATTTTTATAATTTTTGAATTTTTTAACTCGGGGGTATAATTGTCATTTCACCAATTTGGGCCAATTTGACCGTTGACAATTTGGTCAGTGAAATCCAGGGTTAGATTTGCACTTTCAGAATTTATAAGGTTATATATGAACTTTCACGCAAAAAATAGGGTTAAAATAGGGATGGCAATGAGGCGGGGGTGCGGATTATGGTACATCCATACTCATGCCCACCTAAAATTTTCATACTCATTACCGCCCCATCACACATGGTAGGTACAATTTTAAAATTCCTCCCCGCCCCATCGGGTATTGTACAAAATCCATACCCGCCCCCATCATCCACTTGGATCTCCCTACCCACTCCATACCATTTACTAATCCCCTTATATCTCCAAAGCTTAAATCCACCTTTTATAGTAAATTTTAAATTAAAATTTAGCAAATATATTTATATGAAAATATTATAGGTAAGATAAGTGAAATATGGATAAATAATAATTATTTTATATTAAATTAGTGTATATATATATAACATGTTTAGTGTGGCAGGGCGAGGATGGGGCGGGCGTATACTAATATTCATGACCGGCCTACGACACATGGCGGGTTTGATTTTTATACTCATACCCGCCCACACCCCCACCAAAACTACCTCCATACCCACCCAATTGAGGCGGATGCGGGGTAGACCTCCACCAAAACTCACCTCATTGTCATCCCTAGTTAAAACACATTTTTCTCTATTTTTTATAAGAGACACACGCTAAACAAATTTGATAACTATTTGAGATGATTTGGAGGATTCGCCACATACACCTTTTATTGAACATTTTTTAATTTAGAAAACTCTTTAAAGATTTTACTATGGTATTCATTTTGTTTTATCGAATCAACATTGATTTATTTTATTTAAGTTATCAATAAAATAAATTGTTCATTATTTCTTTATATATAAAGAATGTTTATATGGTAAAATAATTCGAGATAATAAAGGTTATATTTTACATTTTAAAATGTTATTAAAGGCTTATTAGAACTATCACAATAATTTAATTATTTATGAGTAAAGTTCATTCATGTCCCCCCATTTCTTATTTAGTGCATAAATACCCCCTCAATTTTTAAAAACTGCACATATACCCCCGATTTCTTGTTCGTTCACACATACCCCTTATTTTTTCAAACCCTGAACTCCGACTATAGGGGTATACGTGCACTTTTGAAAAATTAAGAGGGTTATGTGTGCACTTTTAAAAAAACTGGAAGAGGTATATGTGCACTTTCGGGTACATGAATGCACTTTACTCTTTGTTTATTTTATATTTAAAGCATCATTAAAATCTTTTTATATATGATTTGATAGGTCACATCTCAAAGTGTTTTCATTTGTCACATAAAATTACATTTAAAATGTGATGTTATTAAATTCATTCAAATATTTTTACTCATACATCTATTCAAATATGAGTCATCTATTTACATATGAGGTCAAACATTGAATTCATACATCTATTCAAATAATGTTACCTATACATTCGATAGTTACTATAGCATCACATTTTATATATAAATGTAATTTTATTTGACAAATGAAAATTTTGAGATGTGACCTATTAAAGCACACATAACAAGATTATATTGATGTATTAAATAAAATAAATTAATTATCATAAATCTATGATAATATTGATACGCATATATCTATTCAAATATGAGGTCAAACTTTAATAGATAATAGTTTTTAAAAAGTAAATGTGCAATTTGAGTAAGACAGATGTAGTACATATTACTTGTGATAAACTATGTACATATTTGGACATAGTTCAATGTGCTTTATTTGTACAATTGACACAAATATTTTTTTCTTTGTGCTCGAATGAAATATCCTATTAATATGTTGTGAACACTTTTAACTTAGAACACAAAACATTGTCACAATATATCATAATGTAATAACAATTGCATGTGTTGTTTTATTATTATTGGTGACATTTACAAATGTGTGGTTTAATGGGAACTATTGGGGTATCAAATTATTGTGCTAACATTATCCCTACACCGTTGTGCTTGGAACAACATACTTGTTCCCACACTTCATATATCGCACAATAACAAAGGTGTTATTTTAAGTGTATTTTCACAACAATTTCACCTCTCAACAGGCTATTTTTCTAGTCGTTAGAATTGCAAGTAGTTGAAACAAACAAAAATGAGAAATGAAAGTTAAGAACTTGGGAGTATGCATTAATGGAGGGGTCCATTGAACCTTCAAAACGATTTGCTTTAGGCCTTACTTTTCTGTTCATTTCCTTTTCCAACATATAACCTCTAAAATCTTCTAGCATTTGAGAATAGTCCCTTAGTTGTCATCATATGAATTTGAAAAACACTAAACTAGAAATCCCTAGCAGCGAGGAAAAACCCTATCAAGCCTTCGACATTACAGGTAAAACTAAGCCATCATCCTCAGTTGATAATAAACAAGAACAAAGTTTCCATGGGGAACTTTTACATTCAAAACCTATCTGCACCGATACATTAATTTCGTGCAAATCCACAAGACTGCCGGCCAAGTCACTGTCTGCGTGAGAGGGATCCCAATCTGCAGGCCACAGATTCGCTTGCTAGATCCTCTGGTAAGAAAAAGGCACAAGTTCACAGGTTAAAAATACCATACACATAATGACGTCAACATTCAACTTTTTTAAGGGAACCCATAAATGGCAAGAGAAAAGTTAGGGGAGTTCAAATGTACTCGCAATCACATACCAAACCTCAGTAAAAAGCTTAAACCAACTCAATCATCATCAAGCATCAGATGTCAGCCAGCTGATGGTATAATTACCCTAACGAAGAAACCATCCAAAATTACCAACAGGAATGAACTCTCAAACGCAAGAAAAGAGGAAACTCAGATCAATTAAACAGACAGGAAACAGACAAGAAGCATTTCAGAAGGATCTAAGTCAAAAGTGTAGAGCTCCCTTCAATCCAAACAAGGATCCGAGCTGAGGAAATGCAGCTCCTGACATATGCAAGCCACAAACCCATCCAATAAAAATAGGAATTGGATAGGGCTGAGGTATCCATAGATCAGCAGCTCTATCTTCCTCTCTAGATCCTCTTTTGGACTTCAAGGAGCTCCACTCCCTGAGCCCTAATCTCTCACACAAAAGTCAACCTCGATATGTCACAACAAAATCCCACAAAACACTTTTCTCTAATAGATCCATCAGCTTCTCATGCAGTTTCATTCACCTCAACTGCAGCAAAGGACCCGGTCATGAAAGGGGTATGCTAAAGAGGATGAGACTAGGGTTTCGGGAAGTTAAGTAATGGTGTTAAGACTGAACAACTGTCATTAAGCTGTGGATGAAGAAGAAAAGTGGAGGTGAGTTGAGCGTAGTTAAGAATGGGGGGGCAATATATAGAGAGATGACTTTGGTAGATGAGAAATGGTGGGTGGGGAAAAGGCTGGTATGGGTTGCATTGGTGAGAATAGTCTTGGGAAACGTCTCCTTTTGAGCGCATGGCAACATTGATTATTAGATAGATTCCCTTTACCTCTGTCTTTGCAATTTTCACATGCTCTTGTCACTCAGACCTACCTTTCCTACAATACGTACTTACTAATAATATTATCAAAAAAATTTACCCCATACTACTGTAGTTTTATACCATCTCAGCGGTCAAAAATTCATACTCCCCCGTCCCAGACCAAGCTGCATAGAATAAAATGTTAATATTCAGAAACTACTTATTATGACGAATCCAACAATATCACATATGATAATATTATTATTTATATATCTATTCAAATATGTGATCAAAGTTTGACAGTGTTGACTTGTGAAATAGTAAAATTACAGTTTGATCTGGGATAGAGAGAGTATCACTTTTTTACATGAATATTTATTCACATTGATGTAGTCAAATTTCAGCTACATGTGAAAGGTTAGAATAGGTTGGACAATTTTCAGTCACAAATTTCAACTCAAGTAAGGAAATAATCAAAATATGAACATTTGGTAGAGTCAGACGAAAATGGAAAATATGAACATTTGGCTGGAACAGATGGAGTATTCTTTTTCATGTTCATATATTACCCTTTAGAGCATGGATAGTGGTAGTACTGTCAATTCGGTTATTCGGGTTAGGTTCGGGTTCGGGTTGAAACGGGTCAAAATCTGTTTGCGGTTCGGGTTCGGGTCGAAATGGGTTCGGGTTGAAACGGGTTGGATTGAAATCGGTTCGGGTTGAAATGAGTCTAAGTCTGTTTGTCGAGTATGGTTGAAAAGTTTCAAAGTCTATTTGTCGGGTAGGATCGGGTAAATATCAAGTCAGGTTCTTACGAGTATGTAATGCTCCTCGAGTTAGGTCGAGTTAGGTTACACTACTGGAAAACAGGTACATAGGCACCGGTATGCTAGTGTTGGGCAAGGGCGGAGTTAGAAATTTTTATTTGGTGTATAACAGTTAAATTTGGGGTCACTATTTGTGAAGATAGTGTTAGAATTTTGATAAATTTTAGAATTTAGGATTTCGGGTTAGAATTATTAGGTCATAATTGGGTTTCGCCTTGAATTCGAGTTGAGTCGAGTTTGGGTTTGGGCCAATATTATCAAGTCAGAATCGAGTTTTAGGTTGAGTTCGGGTTGAGTCGGATTTGGGTTTGGACCTAGATTATCAGGTCAAAATTGGGTTCGGGTAAATATTTTGTGATTCAGGATTAGTTTCGAGTTGAGCTCGATCAAGTTAGTCTGGATCAGGTTAGAAATTCGGATCAGTAATTGACAGTTCTAGATAGTGGTGATTTCTTAGTAATTTCTCAGAGTATGTACAATGGTAATTCTCTTGTGGTTAGAAATCACAAAGAAACCACCCACCAGTTGCTTCACAAAGAAACCACCGATGCAACCACCCTTCTCTAAGTGGTCCGCCTCTCAGCGCGGGCTTGTATTTTTGTCCCGGGGTGGAACACGTGGCACGTTCTAATTGGGCCACGTGTTCCACTGTCCCCAATTTTTTTCTAGGTTGGTCTATATACAAAGTGAAATTATATTATTAAATTTCATATTTTAATTTATTTTGGGTGGATAAATTTATTTAAATTAAATATTAAATGTAAAATTAATTAACATAATAGAGAAAATCAAATGAGTCCATAAATTGGTTTCTTAGAGCATCTCCAACAGTGGTGTTTTTGCACCACCCTTATTGCTATTTACACCACATTTGATAGGAATGTCAACTTTATAGGTGGTGTAAATAAAAAGAATTGCTATTTACACAACTCATTAATGTTTGTCAACTGTTAGTATTTTGATGAACACATTTCTATTACTTTTTTATTAGATAATTTATTTAGTTATTTTTAAATTAATTTTATTGAATGTGTTTAACTTTAATTTTATTGGTTTTATTGTCCATTTCTTTATCTTTTATTTTCAATTCAAATTTTGACAATACAGTAATTTTACCTATAATTTTATATAACAATTTTGTTAGTATGTAATGTTTAATAAAATATAATGACAAAATAATTATATTTTCTATAATTTTAATGTTATTTGCAACTTTTTTTTGTAATTATTAATTTACCAATATTTGAATATAAAATAAAGAGAAATATCCTATTATACCGATTAACAGTTAGACCAATCATTAAAAAAATCACATTTTATAATTATTAAAATTGGATTATAATTATTTATAAGTTGAGATTCATTTTTAAAAGGTTTATCATAATAATAGGAACTAACTGCAATAAATAAAAATTAAAATTAAATCATTCTATTAGTCATACTAATGATAAAATGACCGCGTCTAATAGAATTAGTTACCTACTAAGTTTAATAGGTCACTAATTATTATTATAATTATTTAAAAAATACTGTACTTAGTAATAAAATATAATTAAAATTATTTAATGATATATTTTAGCATTATTTTTAAATTTTTATTACTATTGATTAGAATATATGAAGTAATAACTAGCATTAAAATATGTAAAAACTACAAAAGATTAATTTCTCAAATACTCATGATCATGAACATGCATGTGAAGATTGATACACACATTTGACTAGGAGGTAAGTGTAAATGACCATAGCATTTTTATTTACACCACCTATATACCTATTAAACTTTTTACATTTTTACAATTTCAACGTTATTTTCACTCACATTTCACTAAAGAGTGGTGCAAAGAGCAACACCTTTTTATAGATCAACAGGGTTGCTTACCATTGTTGCAGAGTCCATGTATGCAGCTTCCTTGCAGTTGTAACTTGTGGGGGAGGTCGCTTAATGTCGGCTACATTAAATGCTTCAAAATGCTGGAAGGGTATTTCACATCTGATTTGTTTGGATCGTGTAGAACAATCTCCATATTATCAAGTGTACAATCTCCACATTCAACAAAAAAAATCTATTCAAAATAAAATTATTTTATTTTATTTTATTTCTCATGAATGGAATTGTAAAATTATCAATAAAATATATCTCAAAAATAATAAATATATAAAAGTGTGCAATGAAAATTATATAAAATTGCATTGTCTAAATTCAAAATTAAAATACAAAATTAATTAATAACTACATTAATATGCTGTCAAGACATTTCGTACTTAGTTCTAATGATTTTACATATTTGCTCGTGATTTGTTTAAAGATTTTTCATCCATCGTTGATGTATCTTAGAAATGATATAAATTAAATTTACAATAATGATGCGATGCTTTGTTAATCTCATAGTATTTTATTAAAAAATATTTATATATATTGTTTACTTTAAATAAATTTAATTTAAAGTATAACAATAATTCTTAATTTATTAATTATTACTATTAGATATATAACAATTATATTTAATAAAAATGAAGATGAATATTGTAAAAACATGCTGAACCTATCAAGATAATGTAGTTTACCATTGTGAGAGTGTATAGCTTGCCACAAGATGATACAGTGAGTCAAACTACAACCTCTTTTAGCTTAGCATTGGAGCATCTCCAATAGTGGTGTTTTAGGAACTGCTTACGAAATTTCATAAATTGTAGCAGGCTTGCCCACCATTGTTGCAAATTACACGTATGCAGTTTACAATAATAGTGTTTTAGCACCTGCTTGCAAAATTACATAAATTGTAGCAGGGTTGCCCACCATTGTTGCAAAGTACACGTATGCAGTTTACAAGCAGCTGTAACTTGTAGGAGCAACCTGCTTGATGTCGGATGCATTTGATACCTCAATTGTAGAAAGTGTATTTTAGATGCAATTTGGATTTATCCACTCATGTAGAAATGGGTGACTAAAGGCGGTTCTACCGCTTTGTTGGTGATTTCTCTGGCTCCGCTTTGATCGCAGACGATCAAAGGCGGTTTCGGCAAGCACCTTTAATAACACTCAATTAAAGGTGGTTATTTTGCGCAGCCAGAAGAACCGCCTTTGTTTGGTTCTGAATTCGGAAGTCATATTCAGACCAGATCTGATGTCGGAAGCTCATTCAGACCCTCTTTTTCATCGGTATATTTTAATTTTACTGCTTGTTTGCTGTTATTGCTCTGTTTTTTTAACAAAGAATAAATTTGGGGGGGGAGGGGGGAACTGAACTTAACTAATTCAATGTACATGAACGTTTTACAAAGTACATTCGCTATGAATATCGTATAATCTAACGGCAAAACAATTGCCTTGTAAAAAAGAAAAAAAACAGTAACTAACCTAGCAACAATGAATCATAGAACCTGTAATCTTATGCCAACTAAGATGTATAAACCTTCTCAGAGTGTTCTTTACACATTCTCTTCAACGTGCTCGAGTTTTTAATCGCCGTAGAGTATTGTAAATCTAGACTCCCAACCTAGAAAGCAAAATGAACATCACAAAGCCGAAAATCAGTGCCAAAAACACAACAAAACCCCAATTTTTACCTAAAACTCTCATTTTTTTAAAATGATTTAGGATACCCTAAAACGAAACTGCCGCATGACATAGGTTAACATTTTATCTCTCTTTATATGTTTTCAGTACTGCCTTAGAGGCAATTTTTTTTATGTCTTTGGTTAAAAAAAAGCTCCACTACCCTCAGGGATAAAAACTATATTTTGTTTAGCTTGGTTAATTCTGTAATGTGCTAAGGATAAAAGCTATATGCTAGGATCCAACACTATATAGACAAAAATGTTTGGTCAATTATGTTCATCAATAATGCATGTTATGAACCTTTAAACAAACATTACTACAAATTAGAGCTATCGTAACACTTTCCTTGCAACACTTATTTAAAATGTTACAATAGCTTGTAAAGTATTAATTAAACCTTTGAAAAGTGTAACATAAATATTATAAAGTGTTACCTAAATTTTAAAAAGTGTTACGTTAGATCTAATGCAACATCACCTAATGTAATACTTGTAAAATGTTACAATAGGTTCAAAGTGTTACAATAGCACATAAAGTAACACTTTTACAAGTATTACCTTAGATGATGTTACAATTGATCTAACGTAACACTTTTTAAAATTTAGGTAACACTTTTCAATGTTTATGTAACACTTTTCAAATGTTTAAGTAACAGTTAATAAACTACTGTAACATTTTAATATAAGTTTTGCAAGGAAAATGTTACGTTAGCAAAAATCAAAAGCTGACTGGTTAACGTTAGGAGATGGAAATAACAACTACTTTCATGCTTTGGTGAAAGGGAAAAACAAAATGGCTGGAGTTCAGAGAATTGAAAGGGAGGATGGATCAGAAACTGTGGGTCAGGCTGAAATGGAGGAGGAAGTTCTGAATTTTTTTAAAAAAAATTTAATAGGGGAGAAAAGACAGGAAATTAAAGGGATAGATCTAGAAGTTATGGGGGAGGGGGGAATAGACTGTGCAGTGAAAGCAAAAGAAAATTGATTGAAAAAGTGTCTGAGAAGGAAGTACACAAAGCACTAAAGGATATTAGGGACCTAAAAGCACCAGGGATTGATGGATTTAGTGGCAAACGGTTTAAAGTGAAATGGTCACTGATGAAGGAAGATTTGATGAAGGCTATACATGATTTCTTTGAAAATGGGCAGATGTATATGCCTCTAAACAGTACACTGGTGATATTGGTGCCGAAACATCCTGCAGCTAAAAATGTTAGAGAGCTAAGACCTATATCTTGTTGCACTACTCTTTATAAGATTATCTCTAAGGTGTTAACAAACATGTTGAGCAAACTAATAAATGAGGTAGTACAGGAGAACCAACCAGCTTTTGTTCTTGGTCGTGGCATTCACGATCATATAATGCTAGAGTATGAACTCGTCAGAGGATATAATAAGAAGTGTGGAGGTTCTGAATGTCTAATTCAAATGGACATTCAGAAAGCCTATGACACTGTTGAACGGGGGCATCAGAGGTAATAATGAAGGAGTTGGGAATACTTGAGCAGTATACAAAATTGGTTATGGTATGTGTTGAAACTGCAAGTTATAAAACCTTTTACCTTTTTATTAATAACAAAAAGTAAAAGGTACCAGTTACAATATTAAAAATTTATTATACAACATCCAATAGTTATAAGTTCACGACCCGATTAATACAGTCTAAATTTTTTTATCTTCATTTCTTTTAATATGCAATTTAACCTTGATCTTTGCATAATTTATGTAAAGACCGTTTTTCAAGAGACAAACTCTTTTATCTTATAACTCTATTTATAATACTTTTGTTATTTCCTTTTAAAAGACACATAATTTTAAACATTGATAAAATAATTACTGATTCATTATATACACATATTTCATTTCTTATCAATATATTTTTACATAAAGTATTTATATGCAACCGTTATTATTATTTTTGCAATAAAATACATATATATTATATTCATTTATATATGAAGTAATTAATTGTTATACTGCAACAAAGATCGTATTGAGTCAATTTTTAATATAATATATTATAATATTAATGAATATATTAATTTATTTTAAATTATGCTTTATATAAATAAATAAAATTTATTAAAGCTATATATTATGTTATTTTTAGTTTTCGTTCATAATTTGTGCATCGTATGGCCATATACTTATGCACTGTATTGCTTAAATTATACACTAAACTTTTATAATTGGTTACACGGTTTTTAAATTAGATTTAGTATTCTTTTACATGTTATATTTTACTTTATACCCATATTTATAATGAAAAGACTTTTGTAATTTTTTTAAAGGACACATTATTTTATAACTTTAGTTAAATAGTTATTGATTCATTATCAACATATATTTCATATTCTTATCATATATATTTTTTATCATCAAGTATTTGAATTTCTGTACAATCATTAATACTTTCATGTGTAAATTAAATATAGATTATTTTCCTTTAACAATAAATAAATAACATTAAAAATCAACCAACACTGCCAAAGAATTGAGCATAGGGAAGAGCAGCATTCAAAGAGCTATCGCGGCCAAGGTCATAAAAAGTTATACAAACACTATCAAACCTGCCCTTACCGAACACAATAAGGTATCATGTATGTGGGTTGTTTTATAAAAGTTATATGCAAATCTTAGGTTCAGATCAATGGATCATGTTATACACACAGATGAAAAATGGTTCTATTTGAGTCAGCCTACTGTGAGGTACCTACTTGCCTCGGATGAACAGGAGCCTTACCGGACTTGTAAACACAAGTCTCACATCCTAAAATTAATGTTTATATGTGCAGTAAGTATGCCTATTTGGGAGGAAGATGGTGAGTTACCCTTCTATGGGAAACTAGGCATATTTTCATTTGTGCAAGATCAAGTTGCAATTAATAACAGCAAAAACAGGCCAACAGGTACAATGGAGAATATGCCAATACCAAAGATCACTAGAGATGTTACAAGGGCCAAGAATATACAAGAAGTAATCCCAACAATCAAAGCTAGGTGGGCATCACATTTATTGGGGAAGTTCATCCACACTCAACAAGACAATGCAAAGCCACATATTTTCAATCATGATACAAATTTTAGGGCAGCAGCAGAATCTGATGACTTCTATATGAAACTAGTTCACCCGATTGCAACATACTTGACTTAGGGTTTTTTTAAACTCTATTCAAAGTTTACAACAAGAAAAACCAGCAGCAAATGTGGAGCAACTAGTGGCAGCAATGCAATCAGCATATGACAGGCAAGATGCAGTCACTTTGAACAATGTATTCATCACTCATCAATAATCAATGATAGAGATTTTGAAAGCACGTGGGTCAAACAGGTACAAGATGCCACACATGAACAAAGACAAACACATAAGAAATGGGACTCTACTAAGGTTACTGCAGATAAATGAAGAAGTAGTGAGGGGTAGCATTGCGCATCTAATGAATGAGAGGGCACTAGATGAAATCATCATACCATTAATGTATACTCTAAGTTATCAACCGAGACTGCTGTAGTGTAAAACATTTTGGGGGTTGGTATTTTGACAAATTTTGTAAGCTAGGAACATCTCACTTTTGGTGTGAATGAGATGTTCCTAGACCAACCCCGGATAAATGCACATTATGCTAATGTCATTTACCTTTAAAAAAATATATATTTCTTGTCAATTGTCATATATTTTGTTTCCTTTTTCATTACAATGTAACTCAAAGCACAAATGCATAACTGAACAAGAAAAAGTCCAGAAATGGTTAACAGACTCGCCAACGAACATGGAACATACAAATTATATGGTCAGTTTCAGCCACATGTAGCATTATGAGGGGAAGATGCAAAACATTAATTCAGGTTCAATGATCCCGAAAATAAAGCTGAACTCATTCTCTATAAATGCAAAATTCATGTACTGCATAAATGCCGAAAACATGAAGACCAATTATGTCCATAGCTCCCACTTCATGGCAAAACCCCCAAAACAAGAAAAGTAAGGGTTTTTATTGGGGAACCCTCAGGTGGGACTACACAAGTCATCGAGTCATCCCGAGGCCCCGTAGATCCTGGTTGCTCTCATCATTTGTGCATGTTCCCATCGTCATCAGGTTTTTATTTTTATTGGGTCCATAAGGGTAAAAAAATGTAACACAATGGTCAACAAATAGGAAAGATGCAAAGCATCGGTTCAGGTTAAGCCACATGAAGCATCAGCATGGGAAGATGCAAAGCATAAGTTCGGTTTCAGGAAAATGAAGGATCAAACGGGGAATATGCAATCAAAAAAACCGGGTTCAGCCACAAGATAAACACAACAAGTGGCATGCGAGCTGATGTTTACCATTAACTGCCATGTGAGCATTGGACAGAGGACTAAAGAGACTGACCACATAATGGCCAACAAACTTTGGAAGATCCAAGAGTAACATCAGGTTCAGCTACACAAGTTCAGGTTAAGCCACATAAGTTCAGCCACATACTGACAGGGGAGCACATGTTCACCATTTAACAGGGAAGATGCATTGGGAAAGTTCATGTTCAGCCACAAGAAGCATCACGTTCGGTTAAGCCAACATAGGTTCAGGTTAACCCACAGGATAAACACACAAACTGGCAGGGGAGAAATGGTTCACCATAGAACAGGGGAGCAAAGAAACTGACAGGGAAGATGCATAATCACAGTATGCGGCTAGCCCACATTAATTTGTGCAACAAGCAGACAGTAGGAGACAAGCCCTCATGAATTAGTACAACAACACACGGTAGGCGTCAATCCCACATGAATTAGAACAACCACATAGTAGGCGACAAGCTCTCATGAATCAGAAATAAGAAACAGTTGGCGGCAAGCCACATGAGTAGGCAACAAGCCAGTACAAATCACAGCAAAAACATAAATAATAGCATCAGCAGGCCAGCAAACCATTTCATCGAGCTCGAGGACAAGAACAGTATCACCTGATTCGTAGCAACTTTATTTTTCTTCTGAACTTGAAACATTATCTCATTTTAGGGTTTGTCAATTCCCCTTTTTTCCGTCAATATAATCAAATGGGTTGAGGAACCAATGAACTCTGAAAACTGGCAAAATGGTTAGAAACCAAAAAATGGTACATGATAATAAAAATAGGAAAAAATTGTAGAAGTAAATCCTAATAACTTATTTTTTTTGTGCAATCTGAACAAAAGATGGTAGAACCCTAATTTTTATGCCTCTTTGCATGCCTCGACTCCCTCAACCACGGACACAACAAATAAAGGACTTCTTTGCTGCCGTATGTGGTGTCATCGGAGTTCGTCTCAGATCCGGTGGCCTCCAACACCAGCGACGCGTCGACGCCACCAGCGAAAGGTTGACCATCATCGCCACCAACTATGGGTCGTAAATTTTGAGCAGTATCGGGTTCACCACCTCTCGGTGGTTGATTTTCAGCGGCGACGGGTACGTCGCCTCCAACCTCAGGACAAAATGGAAATGCAGTAACTTTGAACCTTCTTGGACCTAGATCTCGCCGTCGGCGATGCCTGGAGTTGCAGTATTTTGGCTGTGTCGCCGATTCGAAGACTCCGACATCGCTGCTGAATCTAAGGTGGCGTCAGGGTTCCACACGGAGGTGGCATCGTCCACCTCCGTCTCGGGAACGAACTCATCAGGGTTGTAAGTATCTAAAATGTAACATAGGAAGCAACGCAGACAGGATCGATCGGACAAAGACGAGGGAGATGTCATAGAGGTTCAGATCCGTAGTTGAAATAAAAGAAACTGAGATTATAGAGAAAGAGATTCGAAGAGGCAGTGACTAGGGTTTGAGAGTGAGAGTGAGAGAGCAGAAATGAGAAAATGGGGGGATAAGAACAAAGCAAAAGAGGCGTTGGGAGACATGTGAGGAGTAAAGATTTTCACTGCCCGAGAATGAATTGTTGCTGGTGGGTGTCGGTTGAGAATAATGAATGTCAAACAGAGGAGTGGTTATGAATTTGAAAATTCTGGTATGTTTAATTAGAAGTGTGAATTGGGTTTAACTTATTTGAATGTATTGATTAGTCACTTAATGAGCTGAGCTTTGGGTAATTCAGTATTTACAGGTCCCATTATTTTGCCAAATAAGAAAAGTGTGCAAATTTGTCTGAGACAACCAAAAAAAGGAAAATGTGCAGATTCCCCTGAGACGTAAGGAATATATAAATTTATCCTAAATACGGAATCGTGCACAATTATCATATAAATATAACAAAATTTTATAAGTTTTTAAATTTATAAATTATGTTATATAACTTATATTATTCCATAAATCCGTGCATCATCGGGGGCATTATCTAGTTTGCTATTCAAAAGGAAAAAAGAAAATGGCGGAGAGTAAAATATGGTCCTCGTAACCAAACCTGCAACATAATTATCCTCTTTTTCAAAACATGCTCACTTCACCATCCACATTAAAATGGGTGGTTCCTGCTTCGTTTCCATCCCCCAACAACCGCGCCTTCCGAACAACAAATCACATCAAACTCAGGGACAGATTCTCCTCGGTAAAGACCAAAGCCACCCTCGATGAGAATCCCCCACTTATTGAAGAAGAACAGCAGCCTTCACGGGTAAATTTTCATCCCGGTTCTTGAAAATCACGTTCTTGCCCAGTTGGGGGGTTCTTTCTTTCTCAACTCTGGACACTGGATAAATTTGTGTTCAGGAAATAGAAGAGAGTGTGAGGGTGCTGAAAAATGCAGCCAAGACCAGAAATGTTGCAGCACAGGATATACTGTCTGCCTTCTCTGTGATTGAGAAGGCAAAACTCGACCCCTCAGCATTTCTTCAAACACTTGGTGGAACTGAGTCTCCTGGCAGAACATGGATGCTTGTGTTTACTGCACAGGTCCAACCCTTTTTGTTCATTCAAATCATCCTCTTCCCTTTTAGTTTTCAGGACTGATACAGTAAATTTTGCAGAAAAACTGGATGGGGGTAAGTACTTTCCAATTACTGCTGTTCAGAGGTTTGATGCTGCTGTAAGTGACCCTTCTGGTTCCTTTGGTTATATTTCGTCGCAGCTAATTTATGTTTTTTTCTGAGTTATTATCGCTGAATGGTGTTGTAATCATATCCCCCTTTTGTAGCACTTCCTCTTTGTTGAATGTTTACAGGGACAGACATAAACTAACCAATTAGTATTCTATGTGAAGAATGGTAGTGGGCGAAGCATCTTACTGCACTTCATTCTTCTACGGAGAAGAAGTTCTTTGCTAGTTTATGTATTTCAATTATGTTCCAGTGATTTTTAACTTAATCAAGTTAATTGTTCCTTAAAGATGCAGTTTCATTTTGTAGTTATTTGGTCACCATAAATGCCACCATCATTCCTTGTTTTATAGTATCTTTCTAATGCGATTTACCTGATTAAATTTCCTTAAGAATTAGTAACACCTTTTAAACTAGTTCAATCTAGGGATTGGTTGACGATTCTGGCTCGTTGAGTTAGGCTTCTGGTTATGTAGTAGGAGTATATCATAGGTCACTTGTGCTTCAGGTTTTTTAAAATTCATGTATGAAGAATTGGTGCATCATGTCATCTCCTGAATTTTCAGGGAAGAAGGATTGAGAATGGAGTATTTTTGGGACCTCTGGGATTCCTGACGTTTGAAGGCAGATTTTCGTGGAACAAGAGAATACTCGCTTTTGTATTCGAACGAATTCGAATAAAGCTCGGACCATTGAACCCCTTTGAATTCAGCTTCAAGGGAGAAAATGAAAGAGAGCCAAGCAAACAAGATCCATTTTTCATTTGGTTTTACATCGATGAAGAAATAGCTGTTGCAAAGGGTAAAAGTGGTGGAACTGCTTTCTGGGTTCGCTGCAAGCGTGTAAGCAATTCTTGAATCGTTGCTGACATTTGGTTCTTGTGCTGTTCTTGTTCGTGTTTATGGGAATGGGAATGGAACTGTAGTCATTTCTGCAGCTGCACCTGGCCTCCGATCCAAAAAACACACAATGTACTAATTTGTTGTCCAAAAATCGTATTTGGTGATACCTACTGACTACTTGTTTAAAACAAATCCTTTCACGCACTTCATTACTCACTGGAACAGTCGGTACAACTCTTTACGCTATCCGTCTCATGACCTCAAATGCATGCATTTTTCGAATTATTTCACATCTCTTTTGTTATGTTTTTGTTTGAAAATTGTTAGATTTATGTAGGTTTACATAATAAGGGGTTTAGATAATCGTTTTCGGTTTTCGTATCTAAATCATTCCTTTTGCAATCTATTTTGAATCTAATGGAATTTTGGTTCTTACGAGCACCTAAATTCCTTTTTGTGAGCTTAATTTGTAGATTGCTCATAAACACTTCGTAGTGTTTTAGTGAAGACCATTCGCAAAGATGGTAGAATATTGAAGGTCACGAGTCAAAGCGTGGTTGAAGATAGAAGGGTCGAAGAAGGAAGACAAAGAAGCGGATGAATTGTGACCCGGAAATTTGGACCAAGTTCTTAGAACGATCCATGAAGAACCAGCCTCCAAAGGTGGTACCATTGGATTCGTCTTCTCGAGCGAGATAAAATTGACTACAAGAACTCCCGAATTGCATCAACGGTTCACCCTTAGCAGTGCATACAAGTTGAAGAAAAGAGGGATCGACGGGCGGACGGCCCGCGTGCACCCGATACAAAGGGGCAAGATGCAAAATGCCCGGCCCGCGCGATGGAGTGTGCGGCCGTGCATGTCTGCTACTTTTTTTTTTACTTTTATTGACCGAATTTGACTATAGATAGCCTCTACCTTATCCCCACTTGATATCTATCTTCACCTGGCCGAAAGTCCTCCTCTCCAAACCCTGGGTTGCTCTTTCTTTTCATCTTTTCTCTCTTTGTTTATGTATGAATGTTCATGAATGTTAGTATGATGCGTTTTAGCTAAACTCTTAGTCTTGAGAGTAATTGATTCTTCCTTGCCAATGTCTTGAGAATCTGTTCAATGCTTTGTCTATGGTGCATTTATTGAGCTTTAATGTTGATTGTTGATGTCATTTATGTGATATGGAGTTTGTTGATATGGAGTGCTGTTATTATAACTTGTTAGTAGTTGAAGAAAGTAGCTACTTTATCCTCTTTTGACATGGAATCCAAGAGCATGAGTTAGGGCTTCTAATTGGGTTTATGGTGTTATAATTTCTAGATAAATATGATTATGTTGAATCCTTTGCCATGTTTATTTTATAGTAGCAAGTAGGAGAAGTCATTGAACGTTGAAGTTTTTTTACTAATCTTAGTAAATGCATAAATTGGTTTAATGACTGGACATTTGGATTACTGTTTGAAAGTGTTACCAAACTTGTTGATTTTCATACATAATGTCATTAATGAGATATCCTTAGATGTTTCTCGACTAAAGGGGTCATTGGTGTGGTTTACAAGAGATGTCGAATTCACTCTTGTAAACTACAACCAAAGAAGAATGGAAGGTTTATCTTCACAATAAGTAGTCAAGGTAGTAAATAGGTTGTGGATTCAAGGATAAATAAGAGGCTCAGAAGTGGAAATCAATTGCACCCAAGATCCCATACTTTGTGTTTAATCAATCTTTGTAGTTTGTTGCATGATTAGCTTATCTCTAGTTTATGCTAGTTGCTTTGTTTTTTAAATCTATCCCTAAGTTGATCCAAAGCTTTATAACTCCGTGTGAGCTTATTGTCGTACCTCTCAAAGATACTAATTTATAAACACCTAAAGCAGTTAACTACTAAAGGGTAGATAGTTGCAAGTAGGGGTCGTCCACAGAGAAAAGAGGGTCAATAAAGTATAGAGCTTAGCTAAGGAGCACAGAAATATGTCACTCAATGTGTATAGTAACAAATTTGGGGGGGGGGGGGGGGGGTTGGGGGTTTTTTGGAAAA